>PVJC01012060.1:0-40385 GCA_004026665.1 Murina feae | reverse complement strand
TACAGAGCAGGAAAGTGTAGCAAAGAAGGAAGGTTTGAAAAGCTGAGAGTCTGAGAAAGGAGGCTGGGGACTCACACGGTGCCTCCAGGGGCCAGCTGACTCTCTGAGCCCAGGAGCCCTTTCAAATGCCTGAAAAATCACATCCCAGCTGAGGACCAGCCCAGGTCCTCTCCAGGTACACAATCATTCCTTCAACAGCCACAGCTGTGCCCGGCTCAGACGGGCAGGAGGGGCTCTGAGTTTCAGGACCTCATCCTGGGAAGACCTGCCCCAAGGGTGGAAAGGAGGGCAAGGTGATGGAAAGCGGGGCGGAAATGTCCACCAGAAAACCCCACTCCAGCGATGGGCATGTCGTGCTCTCCCGCTGACTGTGCTTTGAATGTGACAGCTGGTAGTTGTGCTCGCACTCTGAGGCCCCGCAGCAGGGCTTTGCCAGGTACCCCGAGGCTGGCGATGCAGTGGGGAGAGAGCAGGAGGGTTGGGATGGTCTCAGTGGAGCTGCCCAGTGACCTTTCCCAAATAAAACTCACACACTTTACTGAGACAGGTTTTCTGCCTCTGCCATGAGCCCCGGGGGTTCTCTTAGGACTGGGAGAGACAGGGAGCAAGGAGCTGTGGGAGGGGGCACTTCACAACTAAATGGGGCCAAAATGCCACTTGCCCTGCAGAGACAGGCAGCTAAACTTGGCGGGAGGGTAGGGGGAGGGAGAAATGCTCCAGGACTGGGCGTGGGTTCCAGGCCCTTGGCCCAAGGAGGGGGTCAGAGTCAACTGGCACTTGCGCCTGGGAGTTTGGTGAACAGGGACTGCTGACAAGTGATGGGAAGTAAGAGAAGGAATAGAAGCTGTAAGAATGGAATCATGCCTCCAGGTCTACTACCCAGAAGTGACTGGTTGGAAAGCCATTGCTCTATTTAAAGATGATCTTTTCTTTAAAGACCTGACTAAATGCCCCCAACCTGGGGGAGCATGCTTGAGGAAAGACTAGCTGGGGATGTCACCCCTCAGCCCAAGGCCAGCCTGGGTCACCCAGGGATGGTCTCTAGAATGAAGAAGGACTGGGCCAGACCTAGGGGGCAGTGTCCTCCAATGTTGGGGTGCATCAAAAATCTCAGGGCAGGGGCAGCCTTAGCCCCAAAGACCCTGATTCTAATCTGCATTTAGAAGAAGATTCCAGGTGATTCCGAAGCAGCGGTCTGGGACCACTGGTCGAGAGAGAAACTCTGCCCATGGTTCTGTGAATTGACCAATCTTGTTCAGATGCAGTGGCTTGCTGCTCATGCCCATGAAGAGGTGAGGAAGGACAGGAGGGTTAGATGCAGTCTCGTGGCACTGCCAGGACGTCCACCCCTCCAGGGTACGAGCAGTTCAGGAAGCACCAGGTCAGGAGCACGTGGCCCGAGCTGCCCACAGTTTCTGTGCAGTTGATGTCTGTCATCTGTAACCCAGTGGGGCATGTGATCTGAATGGCTTCATCACAAGGTAATGTTAACTACAACTTATCAAGATACATTGTGAAAATGTATCATCTCCGGGGGGTGGAGATGAAGTAAGCACTGCTGACTGTAACCTGGATGCAACTGGAAAAGGCATAGCCTGTGCTTGCTGAACCCACTTTAAAAGCCCCCCGATTTCCATGCACATTTCTCTGAGCGTATTCTGTCTACTGTGTGTGTTTTTATAACAAAATATAGGAATCACTTAGGCTGACACTTGCCCCAACCAGGAGGGTGGCTGCTCATCAGATAAGCAAGAAACTCTCACTTGTCACATTAACAATGTTAAATACTGATACACCCGTGTTTGTTTATTGTATCATATAAAAGTTTTATTTTGCAAGGGATTGAAAATTAAAAAAAAAAAAAAACATCAAAAAATAAAAGCAGAACTTTACCACGGATAGTTCAAGAAACACAGCTGTAAATGCAGTTCTGCAGGCGGGATGGGAAAAGGGTGTGTGAGTGTGTGTCAGTGTGTGTGGGACAGAGAGAGGGGGAGGAGGGAGAGGTCAGATGCAAGGGGAAAGGGGTAAAACTGCTCCTTTTCAGCAATAAAGACACTATTGTGTTGGGAAGTACATATTGCATAGTTTCCATGATAAACAAAAACATTTGTTTCCATTCAGTCGAAATGAGAGCAAACCTCTGCCCTTTCCGGAGCCAGACCTCCTGCCTGGCCAGGGAGCTCCACGCCAGCACTAAGGGCGGCTCTCAACCCGGTCAACCTGCTTGAGCCCCAGCGCCCTCACAGTGCCAAGCCAACAGACCCTGAGGCCCGCTGCCCGCCCTCCTCGCCCTCGGCTGCATGGAAACCTTTGGCTCACAGAGCACCCGGCCTGCGCTGCGGCTCACTGAGACCCCCAGCACCGCAGAGCCTCGCTTCCGCTCCCAGGCAAAGGCCATTCTCTTCTCTGTGGAATCAACCATTAGTGTTCACTTTCTTCTGCCACAAAGTGATGGCCAGGAGTCCTGCTTCCTGCAGGGAGTACCGATGCAGAGGGAGGCACTCATGCGTAGGCTGAGAGGGGCCCTTTACAAGCTTCATTCTTGTGAGACAGTGCAGGAGGGATGAGCGGGCCAGCAGGTCACCGCGGGCTTCAGACCCTGCTCAGGAGCCACGGGACTTAGAGCTGCTGGGCCTGAGATCGTTCTCCGCCTCAGCTGTCACCACACAGAGCCAGCGAGGTGCCAACCCAGGAAAATGTGTGCAAACAACACAAGCAAGCTGTTCCCCTTTGCCTCGATCTGAAAGGGTGGCAAGGCACAGACAGATAGTGTGGGGTTTGTCATTGTACAAGCGCCTCCCCGGGAGAACGGACTGCACTTAGGCACATGGTGCTCCCCCAAACACAGCCCACAGTGTCCATGGGGGCCCTCACAACCAACACCAGTACAAGGTGTCTCTCACACTCTCCAACACAAACTGCACTGTCTAACAAGGCAACTGTTGTTTTTACTGTGTTTAATTCCAAAAGAAAGGAGACTTTCTTGACTAGCTAGGCCAGCGGTCCCACAGGACACATTGGAGAACCACCTTCCCCCATCCCACAGCTCACACACCTCACACACTCACCTGTTCACTCTCACCTGCCCATACTCACTTGTTCACTTAGGCATGTGTGCTCACATGTGTGCACACACATGTACACACATGTACACATGTGCACTTTTTTACCCGACAACCATTTGCAGCGAGAACAGCTGGAAACGTCTGTTCTGAGTATGAGCACTTTCTTGAGAACAATTGCACATTGGCATTTGTGCTGTTTCGGGGGGAGGACCCTCCAACAGCTAAAAGCTCTGTGCCCACCTCCCTCATATCACCTTCCAAGGAGTGACGGTCAAAGGCCAGGATGGTCTCTTCAAACAAGGAATCAAGCCAGGACAGGACAGAAGGACACGCACGCCACAACAGTGGATGCAAGATAAAGACGGTGTTAGGTGACCTCGCTCTTTGGGAGGCCACGGTATCTCAGAGGCCATCATTTGCACAGTGACAATGTCTCCTCTTTAAACCACGCAGAGGCCACCTCTCCTGAGCATTTGCAAGGCCGCCCCGTGGCTACTTCTCCGCCTCCTGCAGTTCCCTCAGCGCAGCTTGGAGGAGTCGCTGAAGCCTCCAGAACATGGTGGGGGCTGCTCTGTGGGGGCCGCCTGGGTCTGCGCACGCCTGCACGGCCTCCCGCAACTGCCGCTGGAGCTGGAAGGAAACGGCAGAGCTCTGGAGAGTCGAGGAGAACCAGTGTCGGAATATTTTGTCACAGACGACCTGAGGGGGAAGAAGGGGAGACTTTCATTTGGGGAGCGCATCCCCTTGAGAGCCCGGAGCTCACAGGTGGTTCTTCCAAAGACCTCAGCTCTGCTCCCACACCCCTAAGGGCCTTCGGGGAGGGTCCTGCAGACTCCAGTAGGTACCTTTCCCTCTGGAAATTAAACACTCAGCCCCATGAATAAACTTTGCATCAGGGAGAAGGCTACCTCATATCAGGTAGAAAATTCCACTTCTGGCCTCAGAACGGAATGCATTTCCAAAGATGAAGGGAGCATGAAGTCACAGACAGTAACGGCTGCTTAAGGAGCAGCCCCACTTAGGGCCTGAGAATAGTCGTCCTCCCCCTATCACTACATGGCTGAGGTTGGGCATGCATAGCCATAGAGTGGTCATAGTAACAGTGGTAACCAGGACAGGGTGTTCTGAGGGCCCAATGACATGTTGGTGAGAAGTAGGATGCACATGTGACAGCACCTTGAGGCTCAGGGGAGAAAGGTGGTAAGAGTCTTTTTAGGAGCCTTTGAGATGGTTCATTTTAAGCCATTGTCTGGTGGCCATTCATTCCAACCAAGTATGGAATTCTCTGATGCTGGAGCTCTCTTTACATTCTCAGTTTACACCTTCTGTGTGTTGCATAGCTTTCTGTTTCCTCTCTATTGGGAGAACTGGATGAGGAGCAGCATAATTAACACAGCTTCCTTTCTCTGTATCACGCTTTGTATTAGCCTCATTTAATAAATGGCTCCATTTTATGGAGCTGCTGTCTCACAGAGCAAATAACCTTAACTTCCGTCTCCCAGTGCCATCAAGGGCAAAGATTCTTTTTAAAAAATTCTCTTGTTTCTGTTTTTAATTGACAATACATTTTCATGTGCAAAAATGTACAACGTCCCAAAAGACAGACTGCACTCTTAGCCTCCATCCCGGTCCCGACAGCCAGACACCGAGCTCCGGCTCTGAGAGACGACCCCTTCCTTGACTATCTTTCTCGAGAGAGTCTATGCGCACACACAAGCCTGTGTGTGCAAGTCTTTTCTCCTTTACTTCCTGTAAATGGCGGCATATAATGCTCGCTGTCCTATGGCTTCCATTCCCACTTAACCAACTATCAGGGAGGGCCTTCCAAATCATTTCTTATAAGGATATCCCATTAGTTTCAGTGGCTGTCCCTCAAACATGTGGAAGTATCATATATTATTTAATTTGTTCCCCCTGATGGAAATGTAGGGTGTTTTTTTTTTTACTAACTTTTGCTATTATGAACAATACTGAAATAAATACCTTGCATATATGTCACCTTTGTAAGTGACTAAATTTCTAGAAATGAAATTTCTGGGCCAAGGGGTATGTGCATTTTTTCTTTTGATATGTCTTGCCAATCTGACCCCTGTAAAAGTTGTACTAAGTTACACACTCACAGCAGCATGCAGTGAGAATGCTCCTCGGCCCCACGCCCTCGCCAGCATGTGTGTTATCTTTCATTTTTGCCAGTTGATGGGTGAGAAGATTCAATTTGCATTTCTTATCAGTCAGGTTGAAAGCTATTTCTGCTTCCTTTCCAGTGAATGGTCAAGTTGATACCCTTTGCCCACATTTCCCCCAGGTGTTGAACGTTTTTATATTAATTTGTAGATGTTCTTTATATCATAAGGACCTTTGCCCTTTGCTTAGGTTGGTTTCTTGGGGAGCAGATTCTAAGAGGGAGGTTTGCACACGGAGTTTTATTGAGGGGTATCCTCAGGACCACACTTTCACATTGTGCTTTGCAAATGCCCCACCCCCACTGACCAATCACAGGACACTGCCCCAGGGATGTGGCAAAGAAGCTCTGCTGGGCAGGGACAATCCTGGGGATACTCTTGGAGCTTCAGAGGCTAAGGGCTTATAAGGGTCACCACTTGCCTCCATAGATCTATAAGAGCCCTTTATATATGAGGTGGAATAAAAGAAGGTTTACAGCTGTGAGTACACAAAACACAGGATTTATTCTTGCATTATTATTTATTAGGAGTTGTATATTTTCAATAGGAACAACTATAAACCTGCTTTTGCCCCACCCTGTATTAGGGGTGGGAACCTTAGTCTGTCATTGTGGGCAAAGGACAGGTGGTTGCTGTTGTGGTGACCATCATCTTGTTCCCACCGCTGAAGCAGAGGCTTCCCCGCAGACCCGCGTAGGGTGTGCGTGCACGTGAAGTTAGAGGCTGGGATGGGGAAGAAGTCTCTGAAGGCCACATCACTGCTGCGTGCCTCCCACCCAGAGCTTCCGTCTGGCCTGGTCCAGGAATTCCAGATTCACTTCCACTGCCAGGTCTCCTGAGAACAGTCCTCCTTTGTTGCCTGATGCAGCACCAAGCTCTGGCCTGCTCTGGCCCAAGCCCACATCGCCAGGTCTGCATCCTGCATACAGGCACACTGGCCTTTTGGGTTGGAGGATGGTAGGGGAGAACAGCTACAGAAAACTGAGTGGGGTAGTTAGTGGGTTGGATAAGTGAATAAGAAAGCAGGAAAGTGGAGGTGAGGCAAGGGCACAGACATGATTGAACACAGGCAACCAGGTGGTGGGCCCAGCTTCTCAGCCAGGGGTTCTTCCTGGTTGCAATCAACACCTATGAGCTTAGGCTCATCCACACCCACCTGAGAGCCTCAGGGGAGAGCTGAGGGCAGATAACTTCTGCCCAAAGAAGAGAGTGTCCCCACTGATGGGGTCTGGAGGCCTGTTTTTGGAACCTCCCTGACTCTAGACCCTATCTGAGAACCTGGACCCAGCATCCTTCCTATTTATTTTATTTATCACTGACTTCTGAACTTGGGACATGTTCTCTCTCCTTCTATTACCCCCCTGCTGGCCCTAACCCATGCCTGTCAGGACTGTGGTGTCTGTCCAACCTCTTTTATTTGGCAAGTTTCTCAGAATGGCTTTGCATTCTTTTTATTCTTAGTACTCATTCTGAGTGTGTGTGTGTGGCAGGAGAGGGGGAACCAGACCAGGATGACTTTGCTGGGAGCTGTATCCATTGGACCTCATGGCCAACAACTTCATGGGGCAGACAACAAAGAATGAATGACCACTGCCTCCCACCACCACTACCACCCCAACCCCTGACCCTTTCAGCACACATCAGGTCCAGGTGGCACAGGGCGGGGTGCTCCAGAGAGCAGTCTCGCCACTGCTTACCTGCAGGTTGCTGTTGACCCTCTGTGCACCACACTTGTTGACTCTGAGATCGCACTTTGAGAAACAGTCAAAGAAATTGCAGTCTTCATCTCCCGTGCAGTTCTGCTCGAGAATTTCCCTCATTTTAGGTTCAAAAAAAGCCATGTCCACATCGATAGCCACAACCTGTAACCAAACAGCACAGGGTAATTAAGGGGGCACTGGGCTCAGCACAGAGGGAGTCTGGGCGGCACCTCCATCTCTGTGTTCTGAGCCGGGGTCACAGTGGCCCGGTCACAGAGCTCTGCAGCCAGTGGAGCCCAGGTCATGCAACTGGCATACGTCCCATCCCAAAGCTTTCACTTTGAGAAGGACCTTTGCTGTCACTAGCGAAAACCTAGGACTTGGGACTGTATGGGGAGCATCCCTTTTCATCTTTAAACCTTTCTCAGCTTTAAAAGTAGCATCTCTGAAATGTCTGAAAAATGAATTGGCTCCCCCTCCTTACTTTACTACTTTGGTCTCTGACCTTCAAGGGTCAAGATTACAAAGCAGTGAGAGACAGGTCATCCACCCCCTTGAATATAAGCAATAAAAGGAAACTATGTTCAAGAGGCAGGTCTGTGGGCATGAAGGTGAGAACGAGGCCGACTGTATCTAGGTTGTCTACCTACGGCATCTCTGTTACCTGAGTCGACTGGCTTGCACTCGACTATTTGGATAGACATGTTTGGGGGAAGTGACAGTGCCAACGTTCTCAGATTAGGGTTGATATGTGTGGAGTCCGATCCGATATTATCAGACACTACATCTCATTGTCAGCATAGGAACTGTGACCCCTGGAATCTCAGATTTATCTTTTTGGCTTCAAACCAAAGAGGCTTCAAACCAAGAATAATATCTAAATTATGCAGATTTCCTTCACCACCTGAATTAAAAAAAAAAAAAAAAATGAGCTCAAACCTGTGAAAACCTGGAGTTGGCCCAAATCAAGCAGTTTATAGCTTCAAGGTATTAAATAGCTTATAAGGCTTGATGAATCTGAGCGGAGTCTGTGGCATTTCACAAGCCTTCACAGGTCAACGCCAGAACATCACCCCTTCCTTCTCCCTCGGTAGCATCTCAAGAAAGGGTTCATTTGTTTTTGTTTCTCATGCAGGGTTGATGCCGAAGGCAATAAAGTTTCGTGGGGAGTATTTCTTGAGGAGGGAAAATAATTCATTTCAAAATATGGGGAGAATAATGAAACAAACAAACAAAAAAACAGGGAGCTTTTTCCTTGTTAAGAGCTTTGCCTAATTACTAATTCAGGCACAGCAAACAGAAATTATCATTTTAATCAGTTTTTCCTGTCTCATTATTTAGCCAAAAGAAATAGCTCACTTCATTATTGGCACTGGTTAACAGAGTGAAAAAGCATCAGGCTATGCTAATGACTACAGCCTTTCTAGTGTATTACTGGACCTGCAAGACCCTTCTCTTTCATCTACAGTTTCTGGCAATCCCCCCAGCTTCTTCTGGGGCCCCAGACGGAATTTCAGCTCCTTGCAGTTTCTCTCTTTACCATTACTGATGGTTCCTTTCTCAGCTCCTAGGAGAACCAGATTTATTTTGGAATTTTCGTGCATGGCATAGGATGAATTACAGGCATTATGAGCATAACTATAAATACCGAAAATAGCATCAGTGACCAAACAAATCAGAAGACCTGCAGGAGGTTTCTCATATTGTATCAGGAGAATCCTAAAATTCTTCCTGCGTGGAGTGACCTAACTCATGCCACCTTCAAACTTCATCCTGCGCCAGCCCAGACAGCACGGAGGAAAGCATCCTTCTCCACTGGGAAGCATGGCCCTGGGGGAGGAAACGTATGACCTGCTTGAAAGGAGCACTTGCCGGCAGCAGTCCGGGAGCACGAAGCAATGATGTTCCCTACTTGTCCTTGTGCAACCCCGGGATAAGTCGTCAAGTGGGGACATGGAGGAAGTGAATGACTTTGAGTTGTCACTTCTTCCCATCAACTGAGCAACTGAGACATGGCCTGAAGGGAGGACCCGCCTGCTGGTCCCCTGGCTCGTTTCTCAAACTCAGATGGCCACATCCATCCTCAGGAGGTCTTGGGTAAAGGCAGAGAACTTGTATTTCTAACCTGTTCTCTGGTGATGTGGACACGGCTGGTTTTTTCTTCAAATCATAGGTAAAATGAACTTCTTGAACCTCAGCCTCGCGAGGAAGGTCAGTAATGCCAGGGTCAGCACAGTAGAATCCGGTCCTTCCCTCCCCGTCCTCACCCTCGCTCTGGCAGCAGCCAAGGCTGCGTGCTGCAGGGCCGAGTGCTTCAGGCACAGCAAGTCCAGCCCTGTCAGGAGAGCAGCCAGGACTTCATTGAACAACTATCTCAGGCCTACGCAGAAGATGCTGGAAGGCACAATGGAGGTGGACCTCACAAGCCAGTAATGCCCCATGTTGCTCACTTCTCAGGGAAGACCCATCAGTGCCACTTCCTTCTAAAGCCTTTCCTGGGAACCCAGCCCAGGCAGCCGCTGGGTTCCCTCAACTGCCACCACTCACTGACACGTCCTCATACTTGCTGGATGAATAAACAAATAATCTCATGACAAGAAGGACGGATCTCTAACTGTCCAAAGCTGTGTGAACACTCCACATCTCCTTGCCCAAGCCTCAGCGTGGCTGGGTCTCCAGGACATTACATAACCTTTCGGCTCACAAAGTAAGGAAACCTCGGCCAGAACCTCAGCTTTGAGAAGTAAGTCGGTGAGTGTGGGGCATCCTGACAAGCTCAGGAGAGGCCTGGTGGCCTTATAAACTCAGACACCTAAAGTAACCACATCGGGTGCTCTGAAACAAAAGTTTTTAACTAAAAGCAATTCATGGCAGGTAGTCATGTCCAAAAGCAGTATTTCTCCCTAACAAAAGTCAATCTTTACTTAATTGAGCCTATTATCTTTTTGCATCTAAGATAACATATCTTTGGAATGTCAAAGTAATTTTTCTTTTTTAAAACAATGTATCTTTATTGTTGGGAGTATTACAGATGTTCCTCTCCCTCCCCATCACTCCTTCCGCCCCCTTCTCCCCCACACTATTGTCTGTGTCTATAGCTATGAGTATATGCATATAATTTCCTTTATCTGGATCCCTCAAAGCTCAGGCACCGCTCTGCAGAGACCACCAATCCCCTCATTGTCATTGAGTTCCTTGTCGTCTGTTAACTATCCTGTACCCACCTAAGTGAAAGAAGTCTGTGTCTATCATTTTACTTTTCATCCAATCTCAGAGGTTTCTTTACTTCGCTTTCTCCCACCTCCCTAATCTATCCCCAATGGACTTCATGTAACCCACTTATGTCTTCTCTTTTTATTGTAATGTATTTTAAAAGATGCAAAACTGTCATTCTCTGGAATATAATATCTCACTATTGAGGTTTTGTCATCAGTTTGGCCTAATAAACTCATAAAAATTCTCTATAGGTTTGAACATGTCTTACGTTGGCAAGAGCATAGTCCACCATGAGCCAGCCTCCACAACGCCCAGCCCACTGAGGTGGCTGGAGTGAAGCTGGCCTGGCCCTTCACCTGCCGGCATTTGCAGTGTAAGAGATGACTCATTGCAACAGGGGGTGACCCCAGGCAATGGCCCCTGGGATAGAGCATCCAGATCAGATAGCATTATTGTGACACCTGGGTTTACCTAGGGAGTGGGGAGGAGAGAGAGGATTATCTTTCAATGACAATGCAGTCCCTCCTGCCACTGCAGCTCCTCCTCATTCAATCCCTCCAACAAGGAGAGGGAGCAAAAATGCACCTGCCCTGCAGAGCAGTGTGGAGGCCACCATGTCCGCCTGGGCAGGGTTGTTCCTGCAGGAGGCACCCCACTCCAGTCCCTCTAGAAATCTTACCCATGGAAGGGAAGTTAGCTAGAACCTCCAGGGAGAAAGTTCTAGAAAAATGTTGCACACTGTCATGGAGTCTGGACAATTTGAAGATAACATCCCCCACCTGGATTATTGTCCAAAAGCCCCCAAGGCCATCTTCCTCATCATCCTGTGTGGCCCCTCATCCCTGAAGGATGCTTTCTGCTCTCAGCAAGAGCTTGCTTTCCAGAACAATCCCAGGGAGGACACGCCTCGCCTCTGGGGCGTGGGCTCCTGCTGTCCAGCCTTTCATTTCACCCACCCTCTGGACTGAGGTGAGGTGCATGTGTCCTGTGAATTCTCATGAACTCCGCTTGGGCTGGGTGAGCTGTCCAGGCTACAAGGCAGCATGATGCTACCGTGTGCCCCAGGATTTCAGGAACTCTCTCATTTAAAACCATCCGTCCCCCACAGGATGTGTCCACTCTCCAAGAAGCACTCACCGTGAAGTCCCTCCTGATGGCAAAATTCTCAGGCTTGACATCGCAGAGGTGGAGGCGGTGGGAGAAGTCATTGTCGAAATGTCTCACCAGGTCCAGGAAGCTGAGGGCCATGTCACTGATGGCCTGGGCCTGGCCCCGCGAGGCCCTGTCCAGGGGGAAGAGAGCCCTATGGTGGGGGCTGCCCGCTGCCAGGTACTCCACCGCGTAGAAGTGGCCGCAGGAACCCAGCAGCAGTGGGGTGTGCGGGCTGAGGCCATGCAGCATGCTGAGCAGCACGAACTCCTCCTGCTGTGCCAGCGACCACAGGCTGGCCAGCTGGCCCCGCCAGCGCGTGCCCCGGCGCCCTGGCCACAGCTGCCCCAGGCTGCTGGCTGCCAGCTCCAGGCCCAGGGCGCTCTTGACCTCCCCTGCCATCAGCAGGAGCAGCTCTGCCTCTGGGAAGCCCTGGCTCCCGTCCTCGGCCTGGTCCTCCATCAGGCTGGGCAGCCGGAAGCTGGAGAAGGCCTCCTCCTTGGACTTGAGGATGATGGGGCGGCCGCGCCAGTCTGCCTGCAGCACCTTCTTGCCCCTCTCGTAGTATAGGCAGCGCTGATACCGCAGCCTCCCCGCCACACAAAGGTCCTCGCAGAGGTCGCCCGCCAGCACCCCGCCCTGGTAGTCCTGGCACTGAAAAGAAGGTACAGCAGGTCACAAGGTGGTGGTGGCTGGAGGGGGCAGTACAAGGGCCCAGGTTGGTCCCTGCACTTGGAGTGCTTCTCATCAGCCCTTGAGGGGAACCTCATGAGCCCTACAGGATCTTTGGGAAGTCAGTGCATCCTATATAATAAAAGGATAATATGCAAATTGACCCTCACAGCAGAACCAGTGGGAATGACTGGTTACTATGACACACACTGACCACCAGGGGGCAGACGTCCAATGCAGGAGCTGCCCCTGGTGGTCAGTGTGCTCCCACAGGGGGAGCTCTGCTCAGCCACAAGCCAGGCTGCCAGCTGCCAGTACAGCAGTGGTGGTGGGAGCCTCTCCTGCCTCCTCAGCAGCACTAAGGATGTCCAACTGCAGCTTAGGCCTGCTCCCCTCTGGCAAGTGGACATCCCCCAAGGGCTCCCAGGCTGCCAGAGTGATGTCTGACTGCCAGCTTAGGCCCAATCCCCTGGGGAGCAGGCCTAAGCCAGCAGGTGGACATCCACTGAGGCGTCCCAGACTGTGAGAGGGCAGAGGCCAGGCTGAGGAAGCCCCCCCGCCTCGCCCCATCCCCACGAGTGCACAAATTTTTGTGCACCGGGCTTCTAGTAATTAAATAAAAGACTTCAAAGTGCCTCATATTTATGTTTCTCAATTGGGCCCAGGGCTAGATTCTCAAAATCAAAACACCCAGAGCCCAGAAGTTGGTCTCCCACTGTCCAGCTGTGGTGACCCCACCACTACCACACTGCAGTCATCCCTAAGAAGCCAGTCCAGCCAGGCCTTGCTAGAGCAATGGCCACAGACAAGGCCCACCTGCCTCAGGCACACCTGGCCAGCTTCCAGTTAACAATGCCACTTTCCAAATTCAGTCCAGCTGTGCAAGAGCTGAGCCTCCATCCAACTACAGGTAGCAGGCCCCAGAGTTCACAGAACGATGGTGGCTGCCTTTGAAACTCATCCATGATAGCGGAGTATGACATGGGCAAGGTAAGTTTGGGAAGTGTGGTTTGGGAAAACTGAGTTGGTCCCTGGGCTCTGCCTCTCACTAGGTGTGGGGCATGTTTTCAACTCTGTAATATGGGATGATAATATTGTGTCACAGGAAGCCTGTGGAGGTCAACCAAGGTCATAGGTGCAGAGGACTTGGTTATCTCAGGGAATGCTAGTTTTATCCATGTCGGGAGCCAAGGAGGCTTCTTCCTGGAGAGATGCATCTGAGTTCACTTTTGAAAGACAAATTGCAGGTCTGTTTAGCAGACAAGGAGGGGGAGGGCAGTTTCATGGAAGGACATAGCCTGTGCCAAGACCTGGAGTTGCAAAGTAGCATGGGGTGTTCAGAGAACGAGACCAGTTCAGGGTGTGGAGAGCAGGTCAGAGCATGGGCCATTGTGTGACGGATTGGGATGTCCTATCAAAAATGCCATTCCTGCCCTGTCCAGTGTGGCTAAGTGGTTGGGCATTATCCTGTGCACTGAGGGGTTGCCATTCCCTTTCCAGTTGGTGCTCAGGTTGCAGCTTGATCCCTGTTGGGTGTCATGTAGGAGGCAACCAATAGATGTTTTGCTCTCCCGTCGATGTTTCTCTCTCTTTCCCCCTCTACCTTCCTCTCTCTCTAAAAAATCAATTGTAAAACTGTAAAAACAAACAAAAAAGCCATTTCTGCATCTCCACCTGGCACAAATGCTTCCTCCCCTGCAAGGGTCAGATCAACCTTCCCCTGAGGCAGCCCTACCTGCTGGTGGGGATGTTCCTCTGCCCAGGGCTCTCACGAAAGGACCCACCCTTGCACCATTGCCCCTCCTGCAGGGTTCCCACAGCTCAGCCTTCCCTGCAAAACTGTCCTGCATTGACGACATCAAATTCAAATTGAACTGAAACCTATCCGAGATTTGCCCCTGCAAATTTGGAAGGCGATTCCCAACAGGAGTTGCAAGATATTTTGAACAACAGTCTAATCATCGACTCTGGCATACGGCCCATCGATTTTGGAGGGGAACAGTAATGTTGGCTGTTTTCTGAAGATCAGCACTTTGAGGCATAAGGGATGTGGAGTTAGGCATCGGCAAGGACAGGAAGTGGAGCGAGATGCCCAGGTGAGGTCTTAGGTCTGTGACCTCATTTATCATAGGAGACGGTTTACATTAGAGCAAAGCACAATAATGCAATTATCACACAACTGTTCTTTGCTATCATCCTTTAGGATACGGGGTTTGGGCCATTTCAGTTCCCACGCCTCTTATGGAGAATGTAAACTTTGTCCCAGCAGCTATTCTGGCCACTAGTGCCAGAGCACGTCTGCAGAGTCTTCGCATGTCTTTGCATACTAAGCACAGAGCAAAGCTTAATCTAGCATTTAAAAAACAGCAAGCTTAAAGTATAAACTAAGAGGTTATAAACTAATGAATAATTGTCATGTTAGAGATAATCATTAAATTATTTTATTTAGCAGCAGATCCTATTGAAGTTGTTCTCTTTTTTTTTTCCCAAAAAAGCGTGTGTTTTTCTATTTTGAGAGAAAGAGGAAGGAAGAGGTTGAGACATAAACATTGATGAACAAGAATCATCAATCAGGTTGCCTCCTGCATGCCCCTCTCCCCCTACTAGGGATAGAGCCTGCAACCCAGGCATGTGCCCTAACCAGGAATTGACCCATCAAATTTTCAGTGCAAGGGGATGACACTCAACCACTGAGCCACACTGGCCAGGGTGAAGAAGCTCTTTTTTAACTAAAAAAAAAAAAGTGCTTATATTTCCTTTAACTCCATTTTAAAAATCAGTTTCCTCTGACTATGAGGAGATCCAAACTGCCAGTTTGAAGACAGGTATAGTTCTATACCCAAATGTGTGTGTGCACAGAAAATCTACTGGTATACACAGAAAAAAAAAATCTCATTGTATTAAAGTGGCATTATCTAATTAGTTGGACTCACTGTGCATTTTTATATTTCCTGTAGGTTGTGTGGGAATATGCAAACACACATTTTCAGCATGCTCAGCTCTGCAGGAAGAGTTCTTAGCGGTTGTCGCTTAGAATCTCTCCGTCTTATATCATGCTTCTCAGGCAAAAACAAAGCCTGTCAGTTCCAGTTTGGGAAATGGTTGACAGGAGTCAGGGGTCATGCGTAAGATAGGGGTTTTTCTATGTGTTTGGTTTTGTTTTTAAGGAGTGTTGAGTTCCTATGTGGTTAGCAATCGTCCCCGGCAGTGATGCTGTGCACTGGACTCTCAGAACAACTGGCCAGTCTCGTGGGCAGCCATCCTGACCCTGGACGAGCACTCAGGAGAATAGAATTATTCTCTGCTATAAAGTCTTTCTGGGCATGCGCCCTGGGTGTGTGCTAGGGCCCTGGGTTTCCATCACAGCAAAAAAGACAAGCCTGTCCTATTAAACAGGAACCCCGAATATAGGCAACTAAATTAAATCACATCAAGCCTAACTAGAAAGGAAGTCAAGTTGTGGGAATAGTTGTGAGATGCTTTGAAAGTGATATGCTGTAGATGGTTAAGTATACCCAGTTGTTACTGACAGTTCTCATTACTAAACTAGCCACTCGTTGTCACAGGGTCTCTTAACAGACTGCACACAGTTTACCCTGGCTCCACACACACTAACTGCACAAATCAGGACAAGCTGACCTCTCTGGGACTCAGTTTCACCATCTGCCAAATGGGGATAGTCAAAGCACAGGCCTCCCAGAGGTTGTGGAAGGGGTTAAGTGAAATGACACATGTAAAACTAATTACAGTGCCTACCCTGAGAAGCAGACAGGCACCCGCAGCCCAGCCCTCTCTGCCACTGCAGGAAGAGCTCCGCCCGCAGAGTAAGAGCCAGGGTGCAAGAATTACCAAGCATGGCCTAAGGCTCATCTGCCTGAACCACCTCCTGGCACTGCTCTCTGGAACAGTCGGGCTGTAGCAACCTCCCACGGCAGTCTAAGAGGGCATGTGGATGTCTTGATTATGGGATGAGCTGGGAAGCCGCAGTACAGAGGAGCACTGCAGTCTGACTAGGGAAATCCAAAGCTCTCAGACCCAGTGCTCCACTTTTTTGAACAAGGCCAGTTGGCTCTTCCAGGGCTGGGAAGTGTAGTGGGCTCCCTCAGGAGGTGGGGTGGCTTAGGGCTGGCAGCAGACCTGGCTCCTAGCTTCTCAGCTTCAGCTAGACTTCCCTCTCAGGCCACAAGGCCCCTTCCGGTGCACTGGGAGCCTGGTAGCACCCCAGGCCTCGCCCACAACTCTGCTGCCCCTGCCAGAGAGAGAGAGAGAGAGAGAGAGAGAGAGAGAGAGAGAGAGAGAGCGAGCGCTCCCTTTGGCTCAGTTCAGTTACTCCTTCTGTGCTCTGGTATTCAGAGGGAAAGCTAATGAGAGTCTGGAGGCCAGTCAGAAAACTAACAGCCTGTTTTATTACTGAGGATAAAAGCCAGGCAGAATGAATTGAAAGTGCTTGGGGAGCCCAGAGACAGGAGCTCGATTCAGCTGGAGTCCTGGGCGGCCACCGTGCCAGCTTCTGCGGGGCAGCCAGGGCCCAGCAAGCAAGGTTTGCAGACTGGGTCTTACTCAAAGCTTGTGCGAGGGTAGTGTCCTGGGTAAACGGGAGCCAGTGCTGCGTGGGGCTCACATCAACAAGTCAGAATGGAGAAGGTGGGAAGAGAGGGAGAGAAGGCCAAGTCCTGGTCATGCAGGAGAAACCATGGCCTCACACAAGGGGTGCAAATGATGCTCCCTGAAAAGTCAGTCCAGGGCGACAACGGCAGGTGAGCTTCAGCACGAGGGGCCTGGTATTTCACTTCATCCTTTTGGTAACAGGAAAGGAGGGAGCCTCCAGAAGCAGGACCGCCCTCTTCAGCTTTAGGTCTGACGAAAAATGACTCCCTAGGGCTGCCATTGGAGATATAGTGGTAGAACCGTTTGTCAGAATTGGCTTTAATTTATGGGCCAAAATGCTTGGAAAGTTATGATGAGCAATTACTTAATTTATATTAGGCTTTTCATTTTCATTTGGCCTTTCCCACTTAGTCAAAGGTAGATAAATGAAAGTGGAATTAATCTTTTACTTTAATCTAAAATATTATTTTCTATTATTTTTGTAAGCAGAAGTATTCTATCTTGGCCAAACTATTAATCTTCATTCACTATAAACAATCAGCCTTCCCTCCAAAAAAAAAAAGGAGTTTTTATATGGGTTCCTGAGAAAATCAATGAGCTCATGCAATTTAAAGAAAACTTGATAAACTTTAGTGTGACCATCAGTGGGTGGGTGATAGATGCATGGATGTGTGGATGCATGGAGAGATGATAGGATGGAGGGAATCCATGATGTGTGTCTCATTTGCATTATGGTCCATTCATGATGACACATGTCAGTTAGGGAATATGATTTGTTTTAGCTTGTACCTTTCACTCATTATTCCTTAAATTTTTCCAATCTCACTTTTTATATAAAAAAACCATTTGCTTGAAAACCTTTATGCTACCCCGTTTTGAAAACCTACAATCTCAGCCCTAGCCGGTTTAGCTCAATGGATAGAGCGTCAGCCTGGGGACTGAAGGGTCCCAGGTTCTATTCTGGTCAAGGGCACATGCCTGGGTTGCAGGCTCAATCCTCAGTAGGGGTCTTGCGGGAGGCAGCCAACCAATGATTCTCTCTTATCATTCCCCCCCTTCCTCTCTGAAATCAATAAAAATATACTTTAAAAAAAACAAACCTACAATCTCAAAGGGCCTGCCCATTTATAAACAATTGAACTAAAAACTTCCCATGCGTTCCTTGAAGATTTCTTAGAAAACAGATCACTTTTCACACCAAATGCTTAGCTGTTTGGAGAAGTGAATAAACACTTCAGAAATCAGTGCAACAGGAGTAGCCGCTATCTTCATCCTTCTTGGCTCTCCTTTGGGGGATTCCTGCTTGTTCAAATCTCCTAGAGCACATAATCTTCTGAACCAAACTGAGCCAGCATTTGGGAAGCATCTGATGAGCTTCTGGGGCCCAGTGCGCGCAGACAGAACCTTGAGGTTCTGTGTCCCCTTCCCGCCCCGCCCAGCTGCGGAGCAATCAGGCCCTCCCGTGGAGGGACAGAGACTGCAGCCACTACCCCAGGACTAGGGTCCACGGGGGTCGGACCGCCTCCCGGAAGCATGCTATGCCTGGGGTCCCACGGATGCGTGAGGCGAGTGTGAGGCGAGCGAGGCTTGGGACGCAGGAGACAGGGCCCTGTTAGCGCATCGGCTCGGCGTGGTGAAGCCCAGGTTGGAATCGCAAAACCGAGTCTGGGCTAGAGAACAGGGACCCAGGGACCCGAGAGGCATCTCGGCAGCATCCTGGCCCCTAACCCGGCTGCCCCACATGGGATGGGCCACCAAGGGGCGGTGGGGAGACTGGGAGCCTACCGCAAACTTTCTTTAGGAGAGCGGGCTCAGCGGGACGGGAGAGCAGTCCGGCAGGAGGACTCTTGGGACAAAGGACCAATTTTGGCGATGTGGGGAGAAACACCCCTGCGCTCCCGGAGGGCTCGGGGGCACAGTGCCCATCCCACGAAGACTGCGACCTGCACATCCTGCATCCCACGACCCGGGTCCCACCCTCACCCTGGCGCACCTCGCGGGGCAGTGCGGCAGCGGGACCTACCAGCGCGGCCAGGATGCGCCGGCTCTTCTCGTCCGTGCAGCGCTCAGAGAGGACCCCGGGGTGCGCGCGGAGCAGCAGCGCAGCCGCCAGCACCCAGACCACGGTCCAGACAACCAGCGCGCGCCTCCCGCACCGCCAGCGCCGCCCGCACCGCCCGCACCGCCCGCACTGCCCTGGCCGACCCCGCGCGCCCGCAGTCTGCGCCATGACCAGCGCGCGCCACACTGAGCCCTGCACTCCTGTCGCGGCTCCTCGGCTGCCGGCTCAGCGGGGGAGGGGATGCGGGGGAGAGGCCACGCGAAGGGAGGGGAGGCCCCGCGGCTGGATCCCCTGCCCAGCAAGTCCCGGGGTGGGTGACGGTGTCCGCTGGCTGTTCCCTGGTGCGTGCATGCTGGACGCCCCGCTCCACCGCAACACCCGGACACCCTTTCCGCTTGTTCTGCACCTTTCCCCCCAGATCAGCTCTGCTCTTAAACAGAATCCGCGCAAATTCAAACTCCCTGTCTAGACTCCTGGCTCCTCAGCCAGCACATCTTCAATTCAGACAAAACCCGGCCCCCCTTCTCCTCTGGGAGGCAACTCAGTGTCCCAAATCTAGACCCCCGGTTGCTCTCTGTCCCCTCCCCCATGTGCCTCTGTTAGATTCCTCCCTCCCCTACATCACCCGGACTTGAGAGGCCCTCCACAGGTGAGACCCTGAGCCTGCGTAGAGTCCTGGGTCCAGGACAGTTTGTGGCCACTGTCACCGACTTTTCCCAGGCAGCATCCTGAATCCTGAGCCCCACCCCTCTGCCCAGGCTGCCAAAAGCTCCACAGTGTCCTTTCCAGGAGAAAAAGTGCAACACTAAACATTTCTGCTTCCCCCTGGCAAAGAGAAAGCTCTCACTGATCTGCATTTAGGTCTGTGGGTAACAAGGTCTCAGGGAGTGAGCGTCAATGCTCTACCCCAGTCATTACATAAAATAGGTGGGCACCTCGGTTGGCAGACCTGTCCCTGGTTCTCATCTCCTCCTCACCAAGTTGCTGCTCCCTGAAAGCCTGTTTTCCCACCCCCCCACCCCCACCCCAGTCCTGGTGGGTGGTGCACCTGGAGCTGTCCCAGCTGAGGGCTTCTGCAAGCTCCGGCCCAGGGCCCCTGCCACTCACTCGGCAGGAGCTTATTCTGGTCTGTTAGGTGCCAGCTCATGGGGTCACACTCCCACCCGCACTGTGCCTGGATTTCACATATCCGTCTCTGAGTGTGGGGACACAGGAATTACTCTGGCCGGGAAGAAGAATTCTGTCAGTCCGCCTTGGAACTGGCTGCCTAATCTTGTCTGTTCTGTAGTCACGAGTTTAACTTCAAGTTTCGTGATTCAGTGGTAGAGGGTTCCCGAAATTGTGCAACACCACGCTAACCAGGAACACTCTGGTGGTACACGTCAGATATTCCCTAATGCCACTGACACTGGGGTTTGGGGATCACTCCATCGACAGCAGTAGTGCCTGTCCCTTCCCTTAGGACCAGCCCTCCCACTCCCAGGGCACACCCAGCCCAGCCCCGAGCACCTCGTGGGGATATTGCTCTAGACACTGTCCGGACTTGGTCACCTCACTTCAAAATGATGGTGAAGCACAGAAGGCACCTTAGAACAGACACTGCTTTCAAACCCTGACTCGATGGTGTAAAGGTGATTTTCTTTCTCCAAAATGCTATGGGGGGAGGGGCACAGATAGGAAGGAGGATGAGATACAGTGTAAGCATTTATGGTTTCAAACCTAAGAATAAAAACAAGGAAAGCAGGACTTGAAATCAAAGTCAGGATTTGCAAGTAAGCATTACTTGTGTAAGTTATAAAAATTTGTTCATAATCACACTGCTTTTGGCATTTTTTAAAAAAAAAATAATTGATTTCAGAGAGGAATGGAGAGCGATAGAGAGGGATAGAAACATCAATGATAAGAGAGAATCATTGATCAGCTGCCTTCTGGGCGCCCCACCCTGGGGACCGAGTCTGCCACCCTGGCATGTGCCCTTGACCGGAATCAAAACCAGGACCCTTCGATCCACAGGCTGACGCTCTATCCACTGAGCCAAACCAGCGAGGGCTCTTTGGGCATTTTAAAAAGAAAAGTATACAGAAGAAAATGATAAGCTCACACTGGAGAGAGCCTTCGAACATTCAGCATTGTTTTAGTACAGAAGTCACGGTCCTCTCTGGAGCCGAAAGCAAACCCCTGGGAGGCAGGACCTGTGCACGGCCTCCTGCTATGCGGGTTGCACACTGCAGGAAGCCACGAAAGGCGGGTGGGGCTGAAGTCCACCAGAGCCCAGCTCACAAAGCTTTTTTTTACCTGGGGGTGGAGGCTCACGGGGTGAGGGGGGAGGAGCCTTTTAAAATTATCTGTCCAAAGAGGGCTTTTTTTGGTAATTCACAGGATGGTGACTGATAGGCCAGCTGGTACAAACAATCTTTCCCTAGAGCAGCAAAAAGATAAACAAAAACACCATTACATTAACAGCAAAATGTGAAGCTTTGGCTTAACTAACAGAGAAACAGGAGTTTGGTCTCATCTCCCAGGAGCTCTAGCTGCTGCGTGTTGGTGCCCGCGGCCTTGTGGGGCCCGATCAGGAGAAGATTATGGGTAGAGCTGGGAGAGTGGCCTGGCCAGGTGCTGGCTTCACATTAAGTTGATTTGAATAGGCTTTGACTCCTTAAAAAAACTATGATATTCAGGAACTACTTTCCCTTACTCTCTAACCCACACTATGAAAAGTGAAGTCCTATTACTAGAAATGGCTGAGTGCGATGATCCCTCCAATCATACCTAATCCACACAAAAACTCTAAGGCAGGTTTCCCTTGTTCTGAAGGAGATGGAAATTTAGGTCTGTAGAACCGACAGGGAACACCCGTGAGCAGATGAAAGGCACCCTGCTCCAGGCCGACCTATGCCCCACACCCAGGTTTCAGGCACCTACCGCAACAGAGCAGAGCAAACATACCACGTAATCAGGGCTGTCTGTTCTAATTAAGCATATAGACTAGACTGTTTATCTATTGATTTCTTTCATTAGACAGGGGCTGGAGACTCTGTCTTGTTTCATGTTGTAATCGCAGCACCTAATCTGAAGAAATGAGAGGAAGATGCAGTCCAGCCTTTTCTCTGAAAGATCAGAAAACTCTGAGCACCCTGTGGAATTTTTCTTGACAATTCTTCTTTTAACACATAAATATTTCTTTCTGATTTCCCGAGGCTACATTGAACAACGCAGAGACATCGCTGGGTTACGAATATGTTTGAACATATCCTTTGGATTCTGAACTAATAGATTGACAGTTGAACTTGTTGCTGAGAACAGAATATGAATATTTTGCTTGTAGGCCATTACTGGAAGAAAGAGTACACTTCTGTAGTTTTCTGACTCTGATTATACCAAATAGCATTACTAATGCTTGATTCTGCTACATTTCTATATACGCAGAGCTCATAAAAATATTTTTCTTTCTACAAAGACTGACGACAACAAACATACCTATGCTTGTATGTACTTAACATGTAGGCATACATTAGCTCACATCATTCTTCCAGCACCCCAACGAGGTGACTGGGTGAGTGTTATTATCAAAATCTCACAGAGAAGTGCATGGCCTTTTGTATCTGTGCTTGTGCCTATGAGTAGGTACCTATGAAAGTACTTGTACCTATGAGTAGGAGGGACAGGTTAGAGGCCCATTCACCTGCTTCTAGGCTGGTGCACTGATTCCTCTTTCAATGCTGGGATTTCCCACTCTATAAGTGAGAGCTTGAAATGTATGCATGTCACAATCAATGACTGAAATAATCTGCCACAAGCCAAGAACATTTCAAACGCTTATCAGCATTACCAGTCGTTTGTCATCCAAGAACAAGATTTTAAGTCGGGCTTAGCTTTCCTATGAGGATCTTTGTTGCCCGTCCCAGCAGTGACCACCACATCTTCAGGGTAATGACAGCTCAGAAAACGGGTGGCTGCCTTTCAGGAGGCTTGTTTCTGATCCCTTGTTATGAGGTCATGGGGTGAGGGGGAGGAAGCCTGAAGAAATTGAGGGATAGTCAAAGTCCCCTCCCCACTCAGAAATATCTCTACTCACATTCCACAGAAAAAAGTTAATTAGACCATCATTTGGGTTTTACTTCATCATTTGTCTTAAGTGAGATCAGTCCTATTTATAAATGAGAGTTTTGTTTGGAGGAGATTTCCTAGTCTGGGAATAGTCCGGGTGGGAGTCCAGGTGTAGGTGGGAGTCCAGGTGTAGGAGGGAATCCAGGTGTAGGTGGGAGTCCAGGTGTAGTTCCTTCCCTCTGGGATCCTTCACAACCAGAGGCCAGGGTGCCAAGAGGGTAAAAACAGGAGCTAGAGTGGTAAAAACAAAACAGGGGACAACAAAAACAATGACTGACTTCTTTTGCAATCTTGCTTAGCGTGCCCAAATCATCCAGTTTGTAAATCTCAATACATGTTTACCTTGACTTAGGAGAATTAGCATTTTTTTTAAGAACATGGGCAAAGTTGTCCAACAGTGTGTCTTTATAGCACAATTTATGACAGCAACGAGTTGGAAGTAACCTACACGTGTATGGTGGGGATGGTTCAGTAAACCATGAGTGGAAAAGGGTATACTGCCCTCAAAAACTGTGACGTGAAATGAGTGTTGACAGGACACGTGTTATGGGGGAGTCACTACCGTCTTTGCTGTTCCTCTAATGCCTCCACTGTGTGTTGAGGTTGACCAGAAATCTTTGCACAAAATGAATTACTGTGTTCGCCTCCGTTTATAAGCCCCTGGGGTTTCTAAACCACCCCCACCCCCTGTTACATTGCATTGTTTGGGAGTAAACTTTAGTAAAGTTCTAACCTTTTCTTGACCTCTTTGTTTGTATATCAGCTCCAGACACGGCTGCCTGTTGGGCGGTCCCCCAGCCCGTGGAGAGGTGGGAGTAGCCACCTCATGCCCACCTTTGTCCCTGTGCCCTCTTAGACAGAAGCACTCATCTCACACACAGCTGGGTTCATGCGCATGTGCGCACAGAGAAGGCTGCTTCTCCAGCCTGTTCTATTCCGTGGAAGCACCACGTGGGGAGAAAAAAATGTATCATACTATTTGGCCTTGAAACACAGGGCCCCTTAGGAAAGGGTGACATTCCAGAATTTGTTACTTCCCTTTTAGTAAACAACATGCAACTGTTTGGGAAGAGGAGGGATCCACTGTGAAGTTTGCCTGAAACCGTCTGCAGCCCCAACGGCTCTCTTAACGTGGCACTGGGTCCAACTACGAAAGGAGGAGGTTCCCAACTCTCTCCTGGGGCTAGGAGGTTAAAATCCAAAAAGCCTCAATGCTGTGGATGCAGCTGCTTTGTCAAATAAACATCCTAAAAATATCGATCGCTCCGGAATTAGATTCTCCTTACCAAGGTTTATTAAATGTCAGCACATGAGAAGCCAGAGTGTCAAAACATCCCCACTTTCTCTCACCCCCTTTAATCTCTCCAAGTGCTGCTGAAAGTACTTGTACCAGTTAATTTATGCATCACCTACCGAGGGACGCCTTGGTTGCTTCTAAATGTTGGCAATCGTGAATAAAGCTTATGTAAATATTCACTTGCAGATTTTTGTGTGGACATAACTCCTTTGGTTAAATACCAAGGAATGCAATTATTATAGATCATATGGTCAGAGTATGCTTAGTTTTGTAAGAAATTGCCGAAATGTTTTCCAAAGTGGCTGCACCATTTTGCATTCCATAGCAATGAACAAGAGTTCTTATTGCTCCACATCCTGGCCAGCATTTGATGTCAACGTTTTGGACTTTGGCCATTTCCATAGGTGTGTGGTTATATCTCATTCTTGTTCTAATTTGCAGCACCCTGATGACATATGCTGTTGAGTGGATTTTTCGGTGGGCATTGTCAGAGCTAATGATGGCACAAAAACTCAAACTATTTGTTGAAAGTACTTAAAATCATGTTATTCTGGATATTTCATGAAGAGCATTTAAATAATCATCATGGTGGAAACTAAATTTGTGGGGCTTGCATGCAGTTAATTTCTGGATGGAGGTTGCTTTTATGCTGATTTAATTTTAGGAGAGTGCCACCATCCTGTTTGTGCTTTAGGCTCTAACGGTCCTTACCAGCCCTCTCAGTCCTCATATGCTGTTAGCAAGTCCTGTGTGTGGACACCTGGGCTGGCCCACCTTTTGGCTGTTGTGACTAATGCTGCCATGAACATGGGTGTATAAATATGAGTCCCTGCTAGGATATCTCAGGAGCTAAAAGAAAATATCAGGTGCTCATGAAAGAGAGCCTTCTGATGAAGCATGGCAGCTTCTGTGACATCACAAAATGGATTCTCTATAAAGCACAACAATGGCTGTTCTGATCGCAACTAACATATCTGAGGCCAACAATGTCTTCTTAAAGTTACAACAACTGTATTGTGCATGCTTGCCAAGGTACAGGATTGCCAAGAAAACCTCACACACAAAAATGCCAGTCAGCACAAGGATTCGAGTAACTCTAACAACAGCAAAAAAAAGTTGCCCTTCATCACATAGACCAATGAACGCAGCATCCTCTTCACCTAATTCCTTCACACTGCCTTCCTCCAACACCATCTCCCTTTCCAGCCAAGTTCTTTCATTCTATCATGTTATTTTTTCCCTTATTCACTTACCCCTCTGCCAAATGCACTTGCCCCTTTTCTTTTACCTGTTGCACTTTTAATGGAAAGGAGGAGCTTAGTTGTCCAAAAGCCTGACGTGCCCCCGAGGCATCATTGCTGCCTCAGGCTGCAAATCCCAAGGGGGGAGAGGGGGGAAGGTCCTGGCTTCATTGACTTTGAGTTGGGAGTTTGCCTGCATTTCCTACTCCTCTGACAGAAGTGGATGTGTGAATGTGACTATGGGAATCAGGGTGAGGGTCTGGCAGCAGGTCCCCCAACTGCCCCCCCACCCCAAGCTGCTCTGTGGCTTCTGTCCCATCAGAGGGTGAGCATCTCATCAGCACAACCAGCTAGCTTGTGTTGTTACCTGCAACCAGGAGGCAGATTTCTGGGTGTTCTCTTCCCCTTCCCCTCCCTCCCCCAATAAATAGTGTTTCCATCCTCCTGGCTGCTGACATTTCTGGCTGCTCTCAGAGCTTAGTCACTTTCAGTGCTAAACAATAGCCTCTTTCTGGGCAGAACAGAGTCCAGTCCTGTTTAACATTACAAATTCCCAGAGTTCATTTACAAATTCTCTCTTCCTTGGCTCAGGTCAGCCTCCGAACAGAACATCTGCACTTGGGAGGGCGTGTGATCTCTTTTCTCTGTATTTCTTAGTTTCCCTGCTTCCCTACATACAAAAATAATGATGGTTTTATTGTCACCCTTCCAATCCTCATGTGTTTAATCTTTTTAAATTTCCAGTCAATATTGCTTAAAAGTTGAAGCAGTAAACATCCATGTCTTATCCCTACATTCTTTGTTTTCCCGCAGCTAAGACAAATATCTTATTTGTATAACTGAAGGAAATGTGCACCTGGCATTGGGAGCTTTGCGGAATTCTGCTGTAACGGGGACCTTGCTGATACCAATCATTTACAGTTCATGATAATCATAATCACCCGTAAAGTTCTACCTGCTATTAGCTTCTACAATTTTATTTTATTTGCTTTTTTTTTTGTTAATCCTCATCAGAGGATATTTTTCCCATTGATTTTTTAGAGATTCTGAAAGGGAGGAAGGGAGGGAGAGAGAGAGAGAGACATTGATGTGAGAGGAACACATCCATTGGTTGCCTCACACACGCCTCTGGACCCAGCCTGGGGATTGAACCTACAACCCAGGTACACGTCAGGAATCAAATCCATGACCCTTTGGTGCACAGGCCCATGCTCTAACCACTGAGCCAAGGCTTTGATTTTATTTTTCAATTAACATAAGTAGAATTGACTTCTGAGTGAGCCAGTGTACCAGTTTATGAACTTTAGCACATGTACAGGTCCATGTGACCATATGTAGAGAAGAGACCCATCACCCCAAAAATGCCCTCGTGCTGCCCCTTGACAGCCACCCTTCCTCCGCCCCTACCCGGGTAAACCACTGGTCATGCCATAAACAACGGGGCGCCAGACCTACTGACCATGAAGTCCTGCAGGTCAGAGGAATACATATTTTGGGGCTTGGACAAGTGGAGTGGCTGATGCCATGGAAATGGAAGCAGGGCAAGAGAGGCTGGAGCAAGGAGACGAGGAGGCGGCCTGCCTCCGTTCCCGCGGAACCGATCTCCCTTTTCTTCCTAACACTCTTCTACTCGGCAGGGGTTCTCTCATTGGTTAGCTGCCATTTCTCTGCACCTGGGTCTCTGGAGAATCAGCATGCTGTCCACAGTGGCCGCTTGGCGGAGAAAAATGCTTAGTTTTCTGGGGGTAACGGGTGGGCCTGTGGCCTGGGAGTTGAGTTAAGCTTGGTTGAGCAGAACTGCCTCAGATTCTGGAGACCAAGCTCTGTGACTGGTGCTGGGGACTGAACACGGTGGTAATTGGAAGCATGATCTAATGTTTTATACGTGGATCTGTAAACAATAGTGACTTTCATAATGGGTATACTTCTTAAATTCTCAGAATACGCCACATCACTTCTCCTTCTAAAGCAACCAGCCTCTGCTCATACTGCCTTCTTTGTTTTCGCTCATAGTGACCCTGTTCCCCAAAAATCCTGCAGAGAAGAAGAGAAAGAAACCTAGCTCCTTAAGCTAAGATCAGATTTCTTCCTGCTGAATTGGCTGCAAAGCATTTTTTTTGCCCAAGAAGAAACGGATTGCAGCGCCACCTGCTGGACTTAATGAACTGTGCACACTTGTGTTTAAACAGCTCATTTACTTAATAGTCAACTGAGATACTGGGGACGGGAGAAACATTTTAAAGGAGGGCTCAGAGAGAGCTTTGAGGGTGCCAATTTCCAGTTGCTCAGACTCTCTGTGTACTCTCTCCAAAGCATATCTGCCTGGGAACATGCGGGCAGTGAAGCTACTTGCTGTCCTTCTTGCCTTCCTGAAGTTTATTTCCCCCAAATTCATGTATTGAAGCCTGATCCCCAAGGTGATGGTATTCGGAGGTGGAGCCTTTGGGAGGTGATTAGGTCATGAGGGTGGAGCCCTCAGAAATGGGATCAGTGCCCTTACAAAAGAGACCTCGGAGAGCTCCCTCTAGCTGTCTGTGAACCAAAAAGTAGGCTCTCACCAGATGTGAGATCTCAGACATCCAGCCTCCGGAACTGTGAGAAACAGATTTAGTGGTTTGTTACAGCAGCTGGAGCAAACCAAGACACTCAGTGCCAGGCATTGATCTAAGTGCCGCATGTTTATTAATTCTTTACAAGCCTTAAACAGAGGGATGATATGAAATACCACAGTATATTATTGGAGAACACCTCCTTAATCAAGGATACCCCTCAGTTACATATTTTGTATTATTTCAAGGGGGCAGGAGGTAGAAAGTTCTAGTTCGTGACAGTTAACATGATATTTCCAAGTAAAAGAGGTCTGTGTCAAGATAGAATAAACTGGATCATGGTGAAAGCGGCCTGTCTTCTGCACTTCCTCATGATATTGCAGAACTTCTAGAGCAGTTTTTTAGGGCATTGCCAGAGCCCGTTCTCCCAGCCAATTTACATGAAGCACTTTTCAAAGCTCAACGGTTAGGAACAAGAGAAGAATAAAGCTACGTTGTTGCTCTCCTGTCTTATGCCTGACCACACTATTGATATATTAAGATACTTCTTTAATTTCCTCAGGAATGAATACAACTCGGGCACACCCAAGAATGCACATAACCTCCTTCATCTTGACCTTTAGGAAAACTTCCTGTTTTTTGCTGTATAAAATAATCGTGCTGTGTTGGCTCTGGGTACCTGTCTCTCCATCAGAGGACAGTAGTCCCACCTGGCCCCAGCTTTTTTCTTCCATTTCTGTGTATGTCTCTTTCTTTTATTTTCTCAATCCTCAGCAGCCCCTACTCAGGAACTAGACTGCTCTCTAGCTGTGCTGGACACGGAAAAGAGAGAAATATTTACAGTTTCTTACATTTTTTTAAAAACAAGAACATCCTTTATTTACTTTTATTGTTTTCAGAGAAAGAAAGGTAGAAGGAGAGATAGAAACATTAATGATGAGAGAGAATTATTGATCGACTGCCTCATGCAGGCCCCCTTCTAGGGATCTAGCCGTTACCCAGGCATTTGCCCTGTTCAGAACTCAAACAGTGACCCCCTGGTTTGTGGGCCGATGCTCAACCACTGAGCAACACTGGCTAAACAAGTAGTTTTTTACATTTCATTCAGATTTGTAGGAGAAACATTATCATTACTTGTTGCCAAATGATTATCGGTACGGTAAGTGCATATTCACTTTTTACTTGAACCCAAGCCTTGCTCTTGTTTATCAACAGCTTCTTTGCTAACTTAGTTATAACCACAACATAAATGTAAAATTTCTATAAACTTAATAGGTAATGTGTTATAGATCCTCTAACTCAACGGTTCTCAACCTGTGGGTCGCGGCCCCTTTGGCGGTTGAAAGACCCTTTCACAGGGGTCGCCTAAGACCATCCTACATATCAGATATTTACATTACGATTCATAACAAAAGCAACATTACAGTTACGAAGAAGCAATAAAAATTGTATGGTTGGGTCACAACATGAGGAATTGTATTTAAAGGGCCAGAAGGTTGAGCACTGTGGGAGGCCCCCTGCCAGGGAAGGCGTTATGGCTCTCTTTTAAGTCATGCTGACGGAACTCAAGGCTTGGGCAGAGCCCTACCTTGAGGGCAGTTCTGGCCAAAAGGTGAGAATGCCTTCAGCTCAACTCTTCAAAGCCTAGGTGCAGGGAATGGGTTTTTATTATGTAAATCCAGTCAAGCACCAGGAATACCTCCCTTATCTTGAGTTTTTGTGAAACCTTCCGATATTTTGGGGAACTTGGACTATAAAATAAACACGCTGCTTTGGTTTGGGGTCTCTCTTCCTCTCCACCAGAAGAGGACAGAAGCCCACCCAGACCCAGCTTTTTTTCTATTTCTGCATCTGTCTTTCATTTTCTCAGCCCAAGCGCCTCCACTGAAAAGAACCGGTTCTCGATCTCTTTCCCTGGGCGGGACTCAGAGAAAGGGAGTCCAGCCCCACACAGAGCACCACTGCTCTAAATCCTTTTGGTTGTTGTTGTATTTTTCCCTGAACCCTGTCTCATTCCAGCAATAATCTCATTTATAGAACCTGTGGACGAAAAGGAACCAGACACCAAACCTGACAAGCTCAGGGAAGGCCTTTGTGGCAACCTTGCCAACTCGGAGACCTCAAGTAACCACATAGGATGATCATGCGCACTAAAAATATTTATAGGATGTGGGAAATTACATCCGACGCAATTGTTAAACTTGTTTAAAAAAAAAACACTTAAAGAATGTGGGAGGGGAATAAGTTTTGCCAAATTCTTTTGGAATTACTCAAATGGAAATAGCTGTTATACCCAAGAATTGTTGTAAAATATAAGTAGTAGATGCTTGATAAATAAATGGTGTGTCTTGTGGAGGTGGAGCCTGAGAAAGAAGACACCGACCAAGAAGGGCTCCTGGTGGGTAACTGGGCTCAAAATTTAAAAAATAGAGCATGGCAACAATTGTTAAACGGGTTGGTCACCCTAGTCTGCTCTGTGTTCCTGCCATCTTGAGCTAGAGGAGTTCCTGAAAGCCTATTTCAACCAATAGGACTGAGACTTTCCCTGGCCAGTTGGAGCACAGGTATATTCTATTAGCACCAATTTGACCAATCAGACTGCAAGGATTTGGGCCCTCATTTAAATGAGATCAAACCAATCAAGGACCAGGGATGGGACTTCTTTCTATATGTCAGCCTGCCTGTGGCTAGACTGAAGATTGTGTTTCCCTGCTGGAGCTGAAAGGCTGAAACACCAACCAGCTGAGCGTAGTGGAACTGAGCTGAACTCACTCCCACCCCAGTCACTTCACAGCGGTGCTGTTCTTGCTGTATTGAGCTCTTTGCACTATACCCCAAATTGGCATTGAATTGGCCACAATGACCATTGGTTGGCAGTCTGCCTTCCTTGATATCTGAGATTATTGAATTTATATACTAAAATATTGGTAATGGTGCTGATGAAGGTTTTGAAAAGGAAATGCCAAAGATACGTGAAAAGGAAATGTGTGTGACCAGCAAAATGTGCACTGCTCAGGAGCCCACCGGGATGGGACACCCCTCAAGGCCAGAGAGTTCAGAGGATGAGGTATGAGCCCCAACTTGGGGCCTCAGAACCTCATTAAAAGCCACCGGGTCAGATCCCAACATTGAGGCCCCTGGCCACAGCGCCAAGTCAGAGTGAGCAAAAGGCTCAAAGGGAGGTCACGCCGCCGGGGGCGGGCGCTCAACCCGGGATCCTGCCGAGGGGGCGGGGCAAAGGCGGGAGGGGCGGGGCTACGCCTGTTCCCCGGAAGAGTGCGAGGATTGGTGGCGGGCCGCGCCGGGGCGGGGTGACGCTAGTTCTATAGAAGCGGGGATTGGTGGGCGGGGATTGGTGGGCGGGGCTAGCCCCGCCGGGGGCGGGACTGGAGCATGTGAAGCGGCCTAGGCGCGGCGGCTGCGGGTGGGTGAGGGGCCTTCCCCGCGGGGCGGGCGGGCTGTTTCCGGGCCCCCGGGAGTCGCGCCTCGCCAGGCGTGCTGAATGGGTACCGAGGCCGGAACGGAGGGCGCCGGAAGCAGCGGGTCGGATTGGGGGCTTGGAGGGGCGGCGCCCACCGCCTGGTCTGTGTAGCCGGCGGTGACTGAAACCGGGTGTCTCCGCGGGCGGGGAAGGGCGCACCCTCCGTCCCTAGGCTCGCAGCGAACCGTAGCCCTTCTCTGGCCCGCGGAGCTTTCGGCGGAGGCTGGAGGCTGTGGATGGTGCTGCATGGCCCGGCCCCGGGCCAGGGCTCTCTAGCTCTCGCCGACATTAAAGGCGTGGGTTGCAGCTCGCGGGTCTGAGCAGGTCGGGTGTTCCCTGAGCCTCGGTTTCCTCGCCTGTAACATGGAGGTGATCCCTGGTCTCGGGTCACTGGCACCACGTCCTTGAGGCCTGGGTCTCGCAGGCAGGGCCGCCAGTCCGCCCCCGCCGCCAACACGGGGTCCCGGGCGTCATCCCGGAGCGAGTCGGGGTGAACTCGTGGAGCACCCGCCCCTGTGCGGGGACCTTCCATTCTCGCCTTGGTCCTCCCTGGCGTTTGCACGGAGGAGCGAGGAAAGACAATTTGTAAAACTGTTCGGGATAAAGCTCTAGATCGGGCGAATTGGAGGTTCCTGCCCGTTTTAGTGGAGGGCTATCGGCGAAGACTCGAAGCCTTGACTCGGGTATTTATATATTGTAACGTAAGCCCTGAGTTAACGGGACAAAGGTGGGTGGGCAGGTGGTGTAGACGGCTCCCGGGGCTCCCAGGGTCACTTCTCCTTCTGCGCCCACTGCTTTCACTAGTGAAATTTTGTTACTCCCCAGGAACTTCAGGTTTCAAGAGGGGAGTGAAAAGGGTCCTTATTTCGAAAGGATATTTGCCTTTGTTCACTCCAACTCAGCGCTTTTACCTGAACAGATTCCGACGGGCAGGGCCCAGTTGGTGTGGGGAGGGGAGCACGAGAAATACCCAGAAAGTGCGCGGGAGGGAGGGCGCCCACTGGGCCGCCCGCTCTGACCGCCTAGTAGTTCAGATGCTGCTCGGGCCCCGCCCTGGAGGGCTGGCTCGCCCTCTGGTCTGTGGACTGTCCTTTGGTGGAAGGTGCCGTGTAAGTAGTTCTTCCAGTGGCTCTACTGGAAGGCCGTGGGTTAATTTGGCTGCAAAGAGCGTGCCATGAAAGAGAATAGACGGCAGTGAGTTTGGGACTTGTGGTATTTGATGACCAGGAACCCAAATAAAAGTGCCCAGCATAGCATGCTGTCGCAGACAGCCTCCTGTTTTCATTTTTGGTGCTGGGTGGATGAAAATTTGACTTTATTGACGACGATGAAATCCTCTGGGGCGATCATGGACTGTCTTGCTGAGCTCTTTCAGACGAGAGCCTCAGCTGAAGCCATCCGTCTTGGCTGGGAGGTTTGTAAAAATTTATGGCTGGCATTTGAGGAGGAGGAAGGAGGCGCCGAAAATAAGCACTTTGATCTGTACTCACTGAACTCGGATCGCACAGCTCTGGCCAGTTCCTCAGTTTGCTGAGCAGCTTCCCGCTTCATGCAGTCACTCCCCTGTCCAGAAATCAGTTTGGAATCTGATACCAAACAAAGCATGCCCTTTAACCAGTGGGTCAGTGCCCAGGCATCAGCACTCCTGGATGTGGTGGGATCTTGTGAGTTTGCAGCTCAGAGTCTGAAATACTGCGTCTCTCTGGGGTATAGCTGAGCCCTTTCCAACCACTGGATGGGATTTGAGTTGTCAATCAAAGGAGGGGACAAGCAATTTTGAAAATCCCAATATATAGCAGAATCATTTTTGTTTCATATGCGTTCCAGATTTTAAAGGTGATGCATCAGAGGATTTCTTCTCCCCCCCCCCCCCCCCCCCGCCCAGTATTTGTGGGATGGAGTGAGATGTGGCGGGTCTCACACATGGGAAACTGGGTGTTAGAGAATGCACAGGGGGGTGGGGGGAGAGGGGAGGGGATGCAGGTAGATGGAGCTGCTTATTCTAATTGGGCCTTCTTTCCTATGTTGGCTTTAGCAGTTTCTGGACTCGGATTGTCAACTTCCTTAAACTAAATTTATCAGCCTGTCCTGGGCCTTTTTTGCTGTGTTGTGCCCTTGTGACTGTAAGAGGCAGACTGTGACATTTTTGCTGAGATCCTAGGAGTGATGGTTGTCTCTGTGGTCATAGTAAGTGGAAAGTTCTCTACGTGCTTCAGGAGAGTAAAATTAAATTAAAATTTTAAATGCTGATAAGTCAGCATCACTGAAAAGTACCTACTTGTAGTTTTCATCAGATTGTCCTCAACTCAGGCCCTTCCTCCTTTATCTGCCCCTGTGACACAATTTTCCTTCTGAAAAAGATGGGAGCCTCTCACTGCATCCCAGAGCTTTCATTTCTGCCTCTGCGGTCACTTCCTGGAGTCCTCCGTAGTGACTGCTGGCCAGGAAGGTGGGGTAGGAGTTCATGACCCTGAGCAGTCGGTGACTTCCTCATTCAGGCCTGTGCAGAGGCAGGTTTAACAGGTTGCTCTTCCTTCCAAGAATCTCCCAGGTCTGCCCTTTGGCTGAAAGATGTCGGTCCTTGCTACCCTGTTTAAGTATGTGGATGAAAACCAGGATCGCTACATCAAGGTAAGGGAATATTTATTTATTCTAATAAACTTAAAATCCAGTTTCATCCTTTGGGCTCAGGGGAACTAATGTGAGTTACGCTGTTTAAATCAAGTATTAAAGGTAGATAAACACTGCATGATCTCATTTCTATGTGCAGTCTGAACAAGGAACTCAGAGAAACGGAGAGTAGAATGGTGGTTGCCAGGGGCTATGGAAGTGGTGAGATCCTGATCTTAGCAAAGGGCACACACTTTCAGTTATAAGAGTAAGTTCTGGAGGCTTAATGTACAGCATGGTTACCATAGTTAACAATACTATGTTGTAAACTTGAATCTGCTAAGAGAGTAGTTCTTAAGTGTTCTCACAGAAAAAAAATGTGTGTGTGTGTGTGTGTATATATATATATATATATATATATATATATACACACACACACACACACACAGGGTGGGGCAAAATAGGTTTATAGTTGTTTGTATGAAAAATAATACAATAATAAATAATATGAGAATAAACTGTTTCCCTTATAATTGTAAACCTACTTTTGCCCCACCCTGTATATATAAGTCGAATCTTTTCCTTTACCTCCTCATTACACTATAGAAATTATAATTTTGACTCTTGACAGAAAGTCTTAATATGTGTTTCTAGAAATGGCAGAGCTAATTGAGATTTTTGTTTAATCTTCATCTATAATTTCTTGTAGTAGATTAAAGACCTGTTTTGCATTTAAGATGTTTTCAATGATGCAGTAGCATGATAGATTAATCTGTTACTTGAGTTTAATTTAAAGAATCATGCTTTAAAGTTATTCTTGGTAGACACATTTCAGATGAAATCTTTAGAGTTCTCATTCTAAAGCTTATACTTTAGAGAACTTGCCATTATAAGGATGATAACTAAGCTAATCTGGACTGAAAATCTTGGGTAGTTTCTGTACCCGTCAGTTGTGACTGTTAGATCCAGATATAAAGGCATTTATGGACTCTCTACATTTTATATTCACCTCCTGCTTAATGGTTAAAAATACACAGTCTGACATATTTCTGTTATGCTATATAGTTCTTGCTAGAGGATCAGTAAAAGTAGATTTTGATGGATCTATTCTTCCATGTGTGGTCAACATTTCAACATGGAGGGGCCACAGGTAGCAGGTCAAAAACACGGCAAAAGTATGGATGCCTTTCTTCCTTTAGGAGCACTTTTTGAGAATCCCTTTTTGCTTATTGTCCACAAACAGAAGCTTGCAGAATGGGTGGCCATCCAGAGTGTATCTGCGTGGCCCGAGAAGAGAGGGGAAATCAAGAAGATGATGGAAGTGGCCGCTGCGGATATCAAGCAGTTGGGCGGCTCCGTGGAACTGGTGGATATTGGAAAACAGAAGGTATGAACATACGCTCAGATACCCTGCTTATCTTTCACCAGAAAGGCCTGATTTGGATATAAATCTCTGTGTGGTTTCTTCAGTTGGACTGGGGCACAGGTTTTTGTCATTCTCAGCATTTCTCTCCAGGAAGGAGAACTGCGGAGGGTTGTTACCCAAGAGTAAGTTAGCATAGAGGCTGTTCTTAGAAAATAACTGAGGTTCACCAGAAATCAGTCTCCTTTCAAACTAGGCAGCTGCTCTCAATCCACGTAAGTGTGAAAACACGAAGCCTCCCACGGTCCCCACACTCTGTCTCCAGCATCCTGACTGAGAGGAATAGCACTTTTTCTTTAAAAGAGGAACTTTGTGTGTGAGCTGGGTTCTGACAGGAAATTGGTTTCTTTCTAAGTGAAGTGAACAGTCCACTCACGCTAAGCCATTCCAATGGTTTTAGTCCCATGTGAATTACATGTGTCATGCCATGTGTTTTCAAAGATTCAGTATCATTTTCTATTGCAGGGTGTGGCGAGGTTTGCTTTATCTCACCTTTCTTGCCCGATGGTGTGTCATTGTCCCTGGATTTTACTGTGGACATTCAGCTCAGTCTCCTCTTTTCATGAGTGGAAGCACCCGAGGCCCAGGTGGGCTTTGCCTCCACTGGGAACCACACCAGTTCCCAGTGGAGATAAAACCTGGGCCTCCTGATTCTAGTCCAACAGTGTTTGTGAGGGCTACACAGGGGTACCGGTGGAGTTACTGAGAGTTTCATTGAGTATTTATGAGTAGAATTTCCTGGAAAGACAAATCTGAGGACTTGCAAAAATCCCGGCAGCCTGGTGCGTTCCTGAATGTATGGTATGCCTAGGGAGGAGTGCTCAGGGCCCCTGGAGCTTGGGGGCGGACACTTTCATCAGCCCATCACTCATCCTGACAGGCTTGTCATTTTGACTAGTTGCTCATTTATCTCTTGATTGTAAATTGTTAGTTTAGTTTCATTACCAATGTAGTCTGTGAGTTTATTAATGTTTATTTTCACAAAGACTGTTTTCTAGTAACTAGACATCTGTGATGGTTCTAGCATGAGTAATCCTTACCCAGAAGGGACACAAAAGGATGTGTCCTTTACACACTCCTGCAGCAGCCGCCCCCCTCCCCCACTCCCACATTTTGCTGATGGTACTCTGTAATGGTAACAGGTTTCCCTGTTGGAATAGAGCTGGGAGAGCTGTTACGGGTGCAAGGCTTGATTTTAAAGTATCGGCTGGAGAGTTGAGCTGTTAGAGGCATAGGAGAAGCATCGAGCCTGCCTTTGCGTCCTGGTTAATGCATTCGCCCCATTCTTGCAGGATCGTTGGAGACCAGGAAGCCTTTCGGAGGACCTGCTCCAGTGCCTACTCATACACTTTCCTGTGACTTAGTCACTGCATCCTGGTCTATAGCCTTTTCTGTGCAGAACTAATGTGATTTTTAAACACCCATCTTCTGCTTTAAGATGGTAGTAGTTTTTATCCATTATTTCGAAAATACTGAACTAAGTTGCAGCCCAACCTCGCTTCTCATAACATGTTTTGTTGTGAGTTAAAAAACAACAATCTGCCTTTAAAAATTTACCAGATTGCTTGCAATTGGTGAACATAATTCAGTCTTTGTACTCTGAGTTATAGCAAAGTAATTTCTTGTTAATTAAATGACTCAACTGAGCAATATGATCTTAAACCCTACAATAGAGGGAGGTTGATGAGAAGGGGTAAGAACCCTTAAGGTATTTTAATAACATCTGCTGTAAACACGAGGTTTTTAAACAAAGGCTGTCTTGACATGCTTCCCTCTCCTCTTGCAGCTCCCTGATGGCTCAGAGATACCACTTCCTCCCATTTTACTTGGCAAGCTGGGCTCCGACCCCCAGAAGAAGACAGTGTGCATCTACGGCCATCTGGACGTGCAGCCGGCAGCCCTGGAGGATGGCTGGGACAGCGAGCCCTTCACCCTGGTGGAGCGAGACGGTAAGGAAGCTCTGCTGGCAGAGGAGCGCTTCAAATCCTGCTGCTTCACATGAGCAGAATCACTGGTACTCCCTTGACCATCCTCCCCGAACAGGCTGTTGTGACCTAATGTAGAAATCAGCCTCCAAAAGTGTACACGTGTGCACCAGACAGGACCATGAGAAAGCCTTCCCGTCCTGTGGAAATGGGGGTTTGTGGCCTTGGGTCAGTGAGGCTTCCCCAGTTCTGAACTGAGGCAGCGCAGCCCTCACATGCTAAGTCTCCACTTGACAACTCTCTGGAGACTCGGTGGCTTTGGTTCCCCCACCTCCCTGAGTTGTCTTTCTCACCACTCCTCCCCCACCTGCACCACCAGCTTAGAACACAGCCCTTCATGATCGTACCGGACAGACAGGCTCCCTCGGCAGACTCGGCATCGAGGACACCAGAAGGAGCCCGGGGAGTGCATGCCTTTTTGTCTTGTACACCTCTGTGCGTAGTCCGCACACCCCCGTCACCTCATCAGCATTCCTCACAGAACTATTATGCTTTTAGGAGAGCTCTGTAGCTTTCTTGAAAAATTGGGCTCAATTTAAAAATAAATTCCCAGAGTAGTGATGCTTTAAGCCATATACTACTTTTTTGGGGGTGGAGTGGGGGGGGTGGGGGGGGTCATGTCATGTTAAAACTGCCAAGCATTTGAAAACAGTCTTAGGAATGAGGAAGTCAGAGAGCTGACCAGGACAGAGGGAAGCTGAGTCCCTGGCAGGTATGGCCATCTGTGCTCTGCCCTCAGGTGCTCTGTGTCACATGACAGCAGGCCAGGGGGAGGCCGTGTTTCCCCACGAGGGATCCCAGGACCAGGGGTGCAGAGGGGAGGGACTGACTCCTTACACTGAGGGAAAGCAGTATTGTGCTGTTAGATTTCAGTGATACCCTGGAGAAATCAGGGACAAGCATAAGTCCCATTCTTTATCAGATTAGATGTGAAATTGGGGTGTCGTGAGATTAGTCGTTCTCTTGATAAGGGTGCATCGTGCTTCCCCTCCTCTGCCCAGGTTTTCCACCCTTATTGATATCAGCTGGTTATGGAAGTAGATTTTTAACCACTGGTTCACTGATAGTAAGCTCCTAGACCTGGGTCTAAAGTTTGTGCCCTGAGTCAGCAGGATCGTGAGCACTGGCTAACTGCCACATCCGTGGGGGGCGGGAGAGGGACTTGGAGACATCCATGCGGCGGCCTTCGGTGACGGCAGATTCTCCCATCCTTTTAGCAATAGTGCCGGTTAGAGACTTGGGGCTTCCAATGTCAAGAGAAATTCTCAGGGCAGACGTATGCGGTTTCGCTAAGATGTTAGCAGATGTTCACTGAGGGCTCACTCTCCATCTGTCTCCTTGTCATTGTAATGCTATGAATTTGCTGATTGCTGTTCCAGGCAAACTGTACGGGAGAGGTTCCACTGATGACAAGGGGCCAGTGGCCGGCTGGATGAATGCCCTGGAAGCCTTTCAGAAAACAAGTCAAGTATGTCACCCTCTTTGAGCCTGGTTCACCCTGTTCTATCTGAGCATCACAAGGCTGGGCTTCTCCAGATCAAAGATCACTAGGGTGTGAGACAGCAGGCTCTCCCCGAAGTGTCAGCCCAGTGACTCAGGTTTCAGATAAGAGGCTGTGTTCCAGCTTCAGGAAGCGCTGCAGGTGTAATTGTTTTACAGTGTTCAAGGGTCGCACTGTTGATGACTCGGCAGGAACCCAAGCCACACACACATGACCCGCCCCCCGGGCTGTGGGAGCGGACAAACCCCTCTCTCTGCATGGTTTACAGCTCCTGAAAATGCATTTTATTTTTAGAAATATATTTTTTTAACTAGGACATCTCCACTCTTTGTTGAAAGTTTATAACCTTTAGAGAAGTAGAGAGAAAATATTGCCTAGAATCTCAACCCTAAGAGACTTAATATTTTGGTACTCACCAATCTTTTCAACTGTTTTAACCTAATTGTGATCAGGTGTACAGATGGTTTTTGCATCTTGCCTTTCTCTTGTATCATGATAAAATTAGAATTGTAAGACGAGCATATTTGTTAGAGCATGAAATGGTAGGTCCAAATGGGCCCAGGGGTCCATTGTGCACAGGAGAAAGCTGAGGCCCAGAACCACTGGATGGCAGTGCTCTCATGGCCACCACATGTTGGGCACAGGGACTGAGGGCAACTGAGAGAAGGGGTGGCCGTGTGCAGGGCAGAGCAGCCCAGAGCAGCTCCACTTACCTGTTTCATATAACAAGGTCCCCAGAAGGATTCCATCTGAGGGGCAGAGGAGGGGAGGTGTGCCTGAGCAGTGCCATCTGGGGGCAGTTCTGAACAGGACTGTACAAACTTGAGTCCCAGTGAGGTCTTGCCATGCCACAACCTTCATCTTCTCATGTGTGGAAGGCCACCTGCCTCACCACACAGCGCTGGGGAGACCTGGAAAACTGCAGAGAGGAGCCGGATGGACAGATGGCAGCATCCTCTCTTTAAGAAAAGGTACTTTAGTGCAAGCAGGAGGTCATAGTGCAAAAGTACCTTCTAAATTAGGAAGAGCTTTCCCTCCCTCGAGGGCACTGGTGGTGGCCACAAGGGTGCAAATGAAAACTTCTCTGATTTCTTTGCGTACAGCCTTCAGAGAGCAGCTCAGGCCTTAATGGAGACTCCTGACCTGCGCTGGGTGAGCACCTAGATACCTGTGACTCAAAGGTGTGGTCACCTGAGAGGTTGCTGGCAAGGAGCTCTCAGTGAGGATGTAGCTGTGGCTGGAGCCAGGCTTGTCCCCTGACACAGTCCAGCACCTGGGACTGAGGGTCATTGAGAACTGCACACCTCCTGCCAGAGTGCCTGGAGGAAGTTGGGTATTTGAAATTGGTGATTTCACATTTGGTGACTTCCTATATGTTGTCTCTAAGAACTGAAAGCTGAATGCCTATGACTCTCTTTTCCTGTCACAGGAAATCCCTGTTAACATCCGATTTTGTCTGGAGGGCATGGAGGAGTCGGGCTCCGAGGGCCTGGATGAACTGATTTTTGCCCAGAAGGACACCTTCTTTAAAGA
>PVJC01012059.1:0-40365 GCA_004026665.1 Murina feae | reverse complement strand
TCCCAGACTGCGAGAGGGCACAGGCCGGGCTGAGGGACCTCCCGAGTGCACAGAGCGGCTGCAGGGCGGGACAGCGCAGGACCCAGGACCTGTGAGTGGGAAAGAGGCGGCAGGGTTGGAGGGCACCGGGAAGCGGGTAAGAGGCGGCAGGGTCGGCGGCCTGCTTGGTGGGCTTCCCAGGCCCTTTGCGGGGCATCGGGGAGCAGGAAAGCAAGCCTGCAGGGGCCGGGGTCCTGCTTGGCAGCTCCCCAGACCCCTTGGTGGCACCGGGAGTGGGAAAGGAAGGCAGCAGGGGACAGGTGAGTGGGAAAGAGTTGGCGGCCTGCTTGGCGGCTTCCCAGGTCCCTTCCAGGGATCAGGGAGCAGGAAAAGGCTGGCCTGACCACGAGGCGAAGTTTTCCCTGCTTTCTGGTGGCTGGAGGAAGATGGGCAGTGGGCAAGCTTGGGAGGCAGGCAGCACCCAGCCCTGGCCACAGCTCAAAAAAGAGAACAACATGCAGGGGAGGGCAAGAGTCTGAGAGATCAACATAGAGGGGGTGCCTGCTCCAAGCCTCCGCGGTGTGCCCCCAGCAGGTAGACACACACAGGAGGACTGCTCCGAGCCTCAGATGCGGCTGGGGGCAGGTCCCCAGTGGCGACACACACACACATACACACACACACACGCAAAAGGTGCCTGGCAGACTGGGGCAATCATAGGACATCCACTGAGGGGTCCCAGACTGTTAGAGGGCACAGGCCGGGCTGAGGGACTCCCTCCACCCCGAGTGCACAAATTTTTGTGCACCGAGCCCCTAGTAGTTAATAATACAAGAATAAGGTTGGTATTTCACATATTCACAACGGTAAACATACTTTTGCTCCACCCTATATAATTAAATCACACACAGAATTAAATAATTGCACATTTATATCTAATTGAATTCCAAGCCTGACTCACATCTTTCCTCAGAGGTTAGATTTGGAGCCTTTACTATCTAGATAAATGCCTAAATTCCCCACTTCACATCACTTTGTAGATAGATATACATGTATATTAATTGTCTGTAAAGATCTGGAATTTAATTAAAGGGCGCAGTAAAATTCACATTAAGTACTAGTTTCAGATTACATATTCTTGGGAACATTATGGCCCTCATATTGCTGGCTTTTCAGTGTTTCATAGAAAAGCTTTATTAAAAAGGCTTCAAAGTGAGATTAATTTCAGTTTAAATTGTCACAGAACTCTCCCAGTTAGCCTGAAGCAAAATTACATCTAATTCAAAATTAGAATAAAAGATTTCAGGACTCTCATATCATTTAACTAATACTAACCCTTATTTCACTTTTAATTTCTACAACCCTCAGAGAGATTCAATATATTGTGTAGATTATCAATTAGTCTAAATTATTAAAGAGGAGTGAATGCAACTTTATGACCATATGTGTAAGCAAGCATATTAGTTCAATCGCTTAGTGGTGGAAGGAAGAATAAGATTAAGTTTGCTTATTATAACACAAGATGACCTTGGGGGTGTTCTTTGATTACTCATTTTCACTGACACTATACATTCAACCTGTCAGAAAATCATGTTGCCTTATTTGTCCCACAGGAGCTGACTGCTTCTTACCACCTCCAAAGCCACTACTCAGTTCAAGTACCTATTGTCATTTCCCTGTTTCTTACATAGTAGATTCCAATGAGACTGCTACTGTCTTCTCAAACAGCATCCAGAGTGATGGCTTAGAAAGCAAATTCAAGTCTTAGTGCTCCTCTGCTCCAAACTTTCTGAACACTTCCAGTTTACTAGGTGAAAGCATAGTCCTTGCTTTGCCAACAAACTCCTGTGACACCTGACTCCGAATGACTTCCTGACTCCACTCTACTCCCATCCTGGATCGCTGCCCCAGCCAAACACCCACCTGGCTACTCCTGTATCAAGTGCTTCTTCCCAAGTACCCACAGCTCTTCAAATCCTTGCTCAAATGTCACCTTTTAATTGAGGCACTCCTTGAACTACAAATTTAGAACTGCCAAAATCCGCATTCCTCTTGCTTTAGTTCCATAGCTATTATCCTTTTCTAAAATGTATAATTTATTGTGTCTTATGTTTATCATCTGTCTCAGCACATTAGAAGGAGAGCTCCAGGGGACCAAATCTTGTTTGCTTTGCTCACCGATGAACTCCCAGCCCCTGCAAAAGTGTTTGGCATACAGGCCATCTAGGACCAAGGCAGGTCTAATCAAAGGGCTGTGGTGGTTCACAGCAGTCCAAACAATTGTGTCAAACGTCAGGTGAAATTTGACAGGGACCCTAAAGGATGATGGGAAAGTATAAAGAAATAGGAGACTTGAAGTATGCCTGGAAATGTCTAATTCCTCAAGGCTCTGGAATTCCGAAGGAGAGTTCGGGAGGATGACAGAGACATGTCGGAAACATTTGGCGTAGGGTCGCGAATCCCAAGGAAGAGGAGCTTATACTTCATATTTTAAAAATATATATATTTTATTGATTTCAAAAAGGAAATGAGAGGGAGAGATAGAAACATCAGTGATGAGAGAGGATCATTGATTAGCTGCCTCCTGCACACCCCACCCTGGGGACTGAGCCTGCAACCTGGGCATGTGCCCCGACCAGGAATCAAACCCTGACCTCCTGGTCCACTGATCGACACTTAACCACTGAGCCATGCTGGCTAAGCTATTTTGGTTTTTTTTTGTTTGTTGTTTTAATTTTTCCTTTGTGATAATCTAAGAGATAGTATGCTAATGAGGGTAGGCTACTAAGCTGGCAGTAGTTCAAAAAAAACAAAAACAAAGTTGCGCCACAAAAGGATTTCCCATCCTTTTCTACCACCTCCTGAATCATTGAACTATTTCTTCTTTCTGTCTCTTTGCTGCCTCAACTTTTACGTTGTGCTTCTAACCTCAGAGAATGTTCAGTGAGCAACTCAGCTAATTAGATGTCATTTTGAGCCTATGCACAAAACAGTGACAAAAACTAAAGAAAATAACAAATAAGCCTTCTTAGCGTGTAAATTCTTGGTTGATGGTGTAGTTTTAATTGGAATTGGATTAGAATCGAGATCAAGGGGGTCATATATCTTGTAATTAATTTCAGGATTTAGCATCTGCACCCTTCTGCAAGTTCAGGTCAATTAGGTTGTCTTGCACGCTCAATTCTTGCTAGAACAGCAAAGCAGCTAGTAAATGTTCACTCCAGATACTCATTGCCAAGTCCCAAAATCTACTTCTGTGAATGACCGTAAGCACACCAATAGACCTTTCTCACGTCATTTCTATAAAAGGGTGACTTTTAGTACTATCATCATAAATGATAGCCTTATGTTAATTACATTTAAAAAAATGAAACTTTGACAATACTGAACACACACATTCTCCTTTACAAGTCTCTAATGTCGGGCATTTTCATATGGAACTTCCAGTCTCAAGATATAATGATCACAATGAAGGGTTATTAGAAGTGAGACAATGAAACGCTCCAAGTTTATTTACTTTATGTAAATTAAGGCTTAAATAGATTTTGGGACCTTTTTGACAATTTATTTAGTGTAACACTGAAACAAAGACAACACCCACAACAGTTCTACTCAACTTTTTAAGCCTTTGTTAAAATTCATAGAGCAAATAAGGTTTTTTTTTTTTTGATGAGAGAAAAATTACTAAAAGATATCAACTTTTTTATACTTGTTTTAATATTGATGCTAATAAAGTATATATTAGTAATTTGCAAGTGTCACAGTAGCAAAATGATCTTCATAAGGAAAACAGATGAAAATTTAACCTTCTGCTCCAAGGAGAGAGTTTATGTATTTTAATTTGATACTCATGATTTGGTGCTAGTCCTAATTAGAGTATAAATTCTCACAAAGAACCTCTGGAGATATATAATTTACTCATAAAAATTTAGCAGCACTATTGAATGTTGCAATGATATTTAACTGAAAAAAAAAGGAGACAATAAAAATTAACAAAGCATCCTAACTTTTAGGTTGTAGAAGATAGAACAAAAAATATACTACCTATTTTTGCATAAGGATGAAGAACATATTTAAATATTCTCAATCAGTTGACCTTTTGTTTTACTGCACGATATTTGTCCTTGTTAAGCTCTGGTGCCAAAAGATTATTGCATTTTAGAGCCATTTCAAGACTAAAAATATTCAGAATTTCTACTTCATAAAAATGTAAAGTTGTATAAAAGTGATTTATACTCCGGAGCACAAGGAGCACAAAACTAGATTCCTCTTGTTACATTAGGACCTGTGAATGTCAGATCAGAAATGTATATTTTGATTATTATTTTTACAGAAATATAATAAATTTTACCAGATAGTTTATACTTTTAAGAATATTGGGATAATCCTTGATCAATTAAACAATCTTGCTTTGTTTTATCACAGGGGCAAAAAAAAAAAAAACAAAACCACAAAACCACATGCTAAAATGACTCTTTATATTCTCTATTTTGAGAGTTTATTAATAGAAATAACCTTGCCTCTATCTCTGCATTTACAAAACTATGAAAAATAACACTGGCTTAATAGGTTTCTTCAAAGGGCTATAAAATAATGACATCAATAAACTACTCCACATATTTCACGAATTAGTCCAATTACAGAGATTGTGGCTAAAGTTTACAGACAAGCAGCAGAAGTACAAATATTTCAGCCTCTAGGGTAACATTTAATGCAACAATCAAAATTGTATATGAAAGGTATCCTGCGAAATGTTATAGCCTCTGTCTTGGTATAATAATGCCCAGGGTGAGCAAAGTGGCAACAGCAATACAGGAGTAAACTAGTACCAACAGTACTTTCATTTTGTGTCTCCCCTCAACTTTATTGTCCTGATTATTAAAGGACAATAGCATTCCCCACCCACCCCGTAAAAACAAAACAAAACAAACAAATAAAAAAATCCCACAAGTACTTTATATCTGTCGATCACTATGTTATCTAACACATGAATTCCCTTGTGTGTCAATTTTTGAAATTGGATATGGAGAGTATAAAGCTAAGCAAAATAAGCCAGTCAGAGAAAGACAAGTATCACATGATATCACTCATATGTAGGATCTAATGAACAAAATAAATTGATGAACAACATAGATCCATAGAAGCATGGAACAGACTGTGGAATCTCAGAGGGAAGGCAGGGGAGAGTGGCTGGGTAGGAAGAAATCAATCAAAGAAGTTGTATGCATATATGCATAACCCATGGACACAGACAATAGGGTGGTGAAGGCCTGGGTCAGGGAGTGGGGGGCAGGCTAGAAGGGATCCATGGGGGAAATGGGAGGATATATGTAATACTTCCAACAATAAAGATTTATTTAAAAACAAAACAAACTAAAAACACAAAACAAAAACAACCTTGCAGAAATAAAAGAGACAAAAACCTAAAAAAGAAAACTCAGCTCACTCATCATCATAGATGATTTTATCTGAATTGCACTCCATAAGGAATATTACCATAATATGTAAAAATCGTAAGTCCAAGGTCAGAAGTTGAGGGAAAGGCAAAGCAATAAGAGTACCCCTGGAAAATGTTGGGAAGTGTTTGAAATATTTCCAGGTTTAACTGAAATTAGCCGATGGAGCAGTTCCTCTTCCTCAATTAAAGTGAGGTAGAATACAAATACTGCTCCTTCTGTGCCATCAGAATAAAATGAGCCCTTCAGAACACGATGTAAAAAAAAAAAAAAACAGCAATAAAATATCTTTCAATTAAAAATGGATAGCATAATATCTGCTGTGTTTACACTTGAAGAATCAGTTATAAGAATGCGAAACACTTGTGCATTGCTATTATTTGTTTTGCTTGGTGTGAAGAGGTGAGTAGTTTTTATAAGAGGTGTATTTTATTGTTAATGGCAAATATGAAAAAGTTCTTTAGAGATCTAAACTAATTTAAGTGTGTGACATTCTAGGTATACTCTGTAGCTTTCTATTATTGCAGGTTGTAGCTAATTCTACAGAATATTTTCCCATTAAATCAAGTTACAAGTACTTACTGGTAATAGCCAAACCTCATAATATGATGATGCTGTGTCTAGAAGACCACGGCTAAAGATTTGTGAGGAGCAGTGGCTGCAATGGTGCAAGAAGACAGCCTATCATGTCAGAAGGTCTACAGCTGAATCAACTGTGAATGTACCCTTGTTCTATGTCCTACTTCCAACAACCTCACTCTTATCCCCAGTGTCAGCCTTGAACTATGGTTTTCCATAGCTTCTGACTTCTGTGTTCATCCTTGCCCACATTTTATTACACATAATCGGTTGACTCAATAAATATATTATCTCCTCCCCTAACCAATGTCCGTGTCCCACCGTGGCCTCTGACTACTTCCAACATAAGTCCTCATTTCTTGGTATTCAGCTTTCATTTCAGTGCCTTGCAGTGACTTTGTAACTCAACTCCCTGGCATGAAATGAATGGTTCAAGTTCATATGCTCTTTTCTTTTTAAAAATAAAGTAATTTCTACTTTATGTCCAGAGTGAAGATCTCACTAAAACTGGGTGCTTACCAAGATCTATGCACTTACAAAACATAGCAGATCAGTTTTTCAGTCCATTTTATAAAAATACTCACCTCTCTCAAGGAAATATTAACTAGGTCATGATAGAGGGCCAATGACTGGGGATACAGGAAAGATAGGACTTCTTCCAGAATTATTCATATTTTAACATGAGACTACTAAATTCACAATATCTTGATCCAATGAGTGGATTTCTAAAAAATTCCAGGCACAATGGGAAGCTGAGGAGAAGATAGTTTAAGGCTGATTTGGAAAAGTACCAGATAATCCTCACACCTCACATGGGTAAGTATTTTCCTCCTTTGTTATGTGCCAGTCTGGCTTTGCCTCCCAGGAGGATTTTATGTGATATCAAATAGGTGGCTTCAAACTCTTCTTCCTCTAGGGTGGGTTGGTTTCCTTTTTTACGATAACACTATTGTTTCTAACATAGCTTTCACATAGTAGGTTCTTTGAGATACAGTCTCAGTCTTTTAAAAAAACACAATATGACCACCTCTGACCAATTGGCCATAAATTCTACCTTGGTCCATGCTATCAGGCAGCTGTACAATTTTTTTAAAAAGTGTTTTTTTAGCCTAACATTTAGCTATGACTAGCTTTGTCCGGTAGGCTAGGCAGCTGAACACAGCACTGCAGTAAAGTCATAGCTGCTAGGAAGTAATTAATCATATGAATAAGTTATCATTTGACAGAACCATTACGATATACTTAGTAACTCAACGTAATGGGATGACAAGGAAGCTGTAGTCATTCTTGGTGTATTTTAAAAAAATCTAGACTCTTTTCTGAACAACAATTGCAATTCCTGGTTTCCTACAGAGTGACAAGGTTTATTTTATTATTTCTCCCAGAAGCTACCTTTTCATTTAAATGGGAAGACTAGTAACATCCCAGTGACTGATATCAAAGCTAGAGGACACAAGGAAGACTTTGTCGGCTTGAAGCTGTTAGCTAAACAACGGTTCCACAATCCAAGTTGCAAATGGCTGTCCCTCCAGTGCAATCAGACTGATTAGATATCATTGAGATGCCACACCTCTTTCATATATGATCCATACAATGGAAAATAGCCACAGTGTTTTACAAAGAACAGTTACAGAATGGAGTGAACAGAATCTAAAGCCTATATTTTTATTCTGAGGATTTTCATTTCTAAGAGGTTATTCACAATGAAAAAAGAAAAACAAAACACAAAAAGCTAGGCAATACAAATAGTAATGACACAATGGATTATCTAAAATGGACTATAACATACCAAGCACATAGTGAATTGCTGTGATGTCATAGCATATTGAGTAACTGTGGTGACGGACACACTACATACCACCCAACACTACCTATACACAAGTACACAGGCACACACAAAAAATACATTTCTAACCAATGCACATTTGTTTACTGAAATAAGCTAAACTATCCCTCACTTTGTTATTATTTTCATTATTACATTTAAGTTGAGAATTGAGAAAAAATTCATACTTTCAAAGTACTAGAGAAAACATACTGAGTTTAAGACAAATTTCCTTTACTGACTTTATCTAGTGCAGTTATTGGTTATTTGGACTGAATGAATTACTTCATCTATTCTGATTATTGGGACAGAACAGATAGGTTCACTGAACCCTGAGTGAGAGGGCCTGCCATCTCCTCTTATCCTGCAACTATCCAGAAGAACAACCATAATTCTTAGACTTTGGAATCACTGCTATATCCGATGTGCCCATCACCAGGGATTTCGAGCACATGGTTCTGGTGCAACAGCCCTCTGATTAAGTGCTGTCCTACCCCCTTTCTCAGCCAAGCCTCCCGATGTCAGTGATCTCAATTTAAGACATTGGACCTTAGTTTGGGCCTGCATCAGAAGTACCTAGATAACTGATTACAATACAGACTGCGAGCCCCGCTTGAGTTTCTGATTCAGTAGGTCTAGGGTGAGGTCCCTCCAAAATGATGGGGTCTCATCATTCCCTGTTGATTCTGCCACTGCTGGTGCAGGGATCACATTTGAAGAATAACTGACACAAATTGCCTTGAGAATTAGTTTCTCTAACTTCTTTCACTTTTCTTGTGTGATTATCATTTCAGTTGTCATCTAGTCTGCCAGTGTCGCTCAGTGGTTGAACATCGATCTATAAACCAAGAGGTCAAGGTTCAATTCCCAATTGGGGGCACATGCCCGGGTTGTGGGCTCACCCCCCAGTGTGAGGTGTGTGGGAGGCAGCTGATCAGTGATTCCCTTTCATCACTGTTTCTTTTTCTCTCTCCCTCTTTGAAATCAATAAGATTATATATATTTTAAAAAAATAGTCATTTAGCCGGGTTGGTATGCCTCAGTGGTTGAGTGTTGACCTATGAACCAGGAGGACACAATTTGATTCCCAATTTGGGCATATGTCCAGGTTGTGGGCTTGATCCCTAGTGTGGGGTATGCAGGAGGGAGCCAATCGATGATTCTCTCTCATCGTTGATGTTTCTATCTCTCTAGCCCTCTCCCTTTCTCTCTGAAATCAATAAATATACATATATTTTTTAAATAGTCATCTAAATTCTTATCATTGGATTTTGTTTGTTTGCTCTTGAGCTACAGGATTTAACAAAAAAAGTAATACTAAAAGATACTATTTCTTGACTCCCTACAAACTCATGTTAATTAAATTTCTCATTTTTTTCACTACTACTCTATAAAGCTTTTTTCTCTCTCTCTGACTAATAGCAATTCTTTTTCTAATACTTTTCTATAAAATCTGCACCTGAATTCACATTTGGATGTTTTGATCTCCCACCCAGTTATTCAACAGCTATTTATTAACCACTTACTAAATGTGGCTAAAGAGAACACTAATACATAGTGTTGTTACTATAATGAGATTTACATTCTAGTTGGGGAAAAAGATAATAAAAATAGGAAAAATGTTAAATACAATGCTAGAGAACAATATGTGTGGGTAAGAAAAGCAAAAGTGGGGAAATGGCTGTTTCTTGATATGCCTCTAGTTCAGTAGTTCTCAACCTTCCTAATGCCATGACCCTTTAATACAGTTCCTCATGTTGTGGTGACCCCCAACCATAAAATTATTTTCGTTGCTACTTCATAACTGTAATTTTGCTACTGTTATGAATCATAATGTAAATATCTAAAATGCAGGATGTATTTAGGTGACCCCTGTGAAAGGGTCGTTTGAACCTCAAAGGGGTTGCGCCCCACAGGTTGAGAACAGCTGCTCTAGTTATACTCTTCCTTTTTGTTTTAAAAGAAAATTTCCTATTTCTGTTACTGGGTACCATCATTAGCCTGTCAACTATGTTGACTCTCCTTCTTCCTCACAGCCTTCCCCCCTTCCCCCACCACACACACACCCTATCAGTAAGTCAGCATGTAATTTCTATTCCACAGATTCTGCTCTAGCGGTAGTTTCACTACAACCATCTTTGGTCTTTTTTAGTAATCTTTCACTTGGAACAGTTTAATAGCTAACCTTCCAACCACAATTCCTGGCAGGATGTACTTAAATCAAAAACAACTGTGCTACTCCATGAGCATACCAAATCTATGAGGCAAGTACTTTTATTATTCCTATTTTTTAAAAAAGGAGACTAAAGTATTTTATTACATCATAGAAATTTGAATCCAAGCAGTATGAGTCTAGAACTTGGCTTTTAAGGATGGTATAGTAGAGTAGCAATGGTAGTGATTGACAAGTGCAATATAAAAAACTATGATAGCAAAGAAGAGTAAGAGGTTAACTTCTCAAAGAGGACTTAAAAGGGGTCACCTGGGTAGGGGGGGAGTCTTGTGTTGCCTGGGAGTTTGAGTGCCTTAGCTTAGAAATTCCTTAAAGAAGACAAATGCATCCTCCCAGAGAAAAACTTTCAGACACTGTGTGTGTTAATGTATTGATGAGCTGATTGGTTAATTCATTTTCAAAATCTAAATTAAAAAAAATACCATGATGAGAAATGTGCTTCACTTTTTAATGGAATGTTAAAGCAAGTATAGAATTATAGAGATAACAAGGATGAATAGATCTGTTTTATTACCTGGTATCTTCCATAAATTTCCATTATCCATTGCCTACATACACATAGAGAGTGAATATCTCAAGACCAGCTCTTAAAAGGGCAGGGAGAGACAACAGTCAGAAGAGAACTGGCTAGATCTAATAGTTATTTGGCCCATGAAACACATTAAAAAAACACACACAAAGAGAATCAACATTTCAAAAGTGTGCACAAGAAAATTAAACCTCATGCTATATTTTTGCTTGTTTCTTGAGAAAGGTCAAGATACTGCCAAAAAAAAAAGAGAAACTCATAGATATGGAGAGCAGTGTCGGGAGAGGAGGAGGTGGGGGGAGGTGGAGGAGAGTAAAGAGGGGATAAATGGTGATAAATGGAGACTTACCTTGGGGTGGTGAGCACACAATGTAGTGTACAGATGACATGCTGTAGAATTGTGCGTTTGAAACCGTGTATGTGTGTTAACCAGGGTCATCCCAATAAATTGAATAAAAGGGAAAAAATAGCAACAGCTGTGCCAACTTTGATAGAAGTTGATCCACATTTTTACTTCCATTTTAAACTTATATAACACATATGTTAAGACATGAGTTTTATGCCTGCACTTCAATCAAATTGCACTATTTTTCTCTCTCAGCTCATATGCATAACCATATTGAAACTAAAAAAAATAAAAGCCCAGTCATTATTTCGAAGGATAGTTCCTCTGATCTGGCCTGCCTTTTCATGTTATAATGGTCATAGTCCCAAAAGAATGGCCTATATAATAACACCAAATCTTCATTTCTTATGAAGCGTATTTGGAATACACACACAGACACACACACACATGGTTTTTTCATTCCAATAAAACTCTAGTGACTAAACTTAATAAGCTATGTGCAATTAATTAAATTTACTAAGAGGCTAACTTAAAATCTTTTTCCTCAGATGGTGAAGTGAGCTGCCATTTATGTTTTAGTCAAATGAATAAAAAGTGCTTCAGGCACTAAAGATTGTATTTTGGTAGGAATGAAGAGAATGCTAGTCTCTGAAGGGTATAGCCAAATCTTACCTTAAACAACAATATTGCAGAGAAGATTAAAACACATAGTCGGATTGTTTACATTAAAATATAAACATTTTTGTTTTCAAATACGTAGCTTCTGGAGCTGTTAGGGCCAGAAGTGAGTAATTTTTCATATTTCTTTCTGGTACATCTCCTCCTCATAAGAAGAATTGCCTTTTCTCCTATGACAAGGAAGGAGAAACATGAGCACTAAGCCCAAATTTCTCAAGTTGACAGCAAGTATGACTTTGTGGGTGCTACAAGAGTATGATCTATTCCCTAGAAAAGATTTTGTAATTTACACCAGATTGGGAAAGGTCACCTTTACTCAGATGAAACAGATGAGGGGAATTTACATGTGCTTTGTGTGCATGATATGAGCAACATATATCTATTTAATCACATGAATACTGTTCCTAATCGAGAGTGGTCAGATGGCTATATTCGTTCATTGTTGACGCACATACGAGAATCCCGGAACTGAAAAGATCCAATGTACTGTCTAGTCCAATCCTTTCATTTTATAAATGAAGAAATGCAATTTATAGAAGTTATTTATTTTCCAAAATACTATGCTGGAAATAAGTGAAAAAAGTAAATATTAGAACCCAGCATTCCTAATTTTTATTTTTTTTATCTTTACATTGCACATTTATGGCATTTATAGCCTATAAATATGGAGATTGCAATGTAAATATAACAGGGATAACATAATTTCAATTTTGGCAGTTGAGAGAATAGGACAAATATAAAAATGGCATGTCCAGTACACTGTAAAACAGACAAATAATAGCTGTCTTTTATCAAGTGCTTGTTATGTGCCTGAGCCTGTTCTAATTCGCTCCCATGCTTTTACCCACGTATTTCTTGTAATAATCCACTGAGACAAGTAGTATCATTACCACTGATTAGACTGAAACAGGGAGGGGCACACAGGCTAAGTCATGTGCCCAAGACCACATAGCTTGGAGGAAGTATGGAGAATTTGGGGCCCTATCCCAGAGATACTGAATCAGAATCTTCAGAGGCTGAGTGTCAGAAAATTGATAAATCTCCCTTTGTTGAAAAATTAAATTAAGACCACCCATGAGGCATCATCACATTCCTAACAGAATAGTTAAAATAAAAATTGAAAAAGAATGTCAATGTCAAATTCTGGGGAGGATGAGGAGTAGCTTTTCTAGAAGCTGAAAGGTATAAGTGAATAAATGCCAAGGTCTTGCTGACTTTATTTATCTCAAAACTTGATGATTTGTTTTATCCTATTCTTAGAATTACCTAGCATAGAATAATCGCGATGTAAAGATGTAATAAACTAGGAGCCCGGTGTACAAAAATTTGTGCACTTGGAGGGGGTCCCTCAGCCTGGCCTGTGCCCTCTCACAGTCTGGGACCCTTCAGGGGATATCCACCTGCTGGCGTATCTGGCCAGCCTGGGTGAGGGGCTGAGGGCCATTTTCAGGCTGCCCACAACTCCCATTGACCAAATGTCCCAGCAAGGCTAGCTGGAATCGGGGTTCTGGGGTTTATTTATCTTCTATAATTGAAACTTTGTTGCCTTGAGTGGAGGCCTAGGCAGGCAAGGAAGCCTGTTTGATTCAGCTCTGTGGCTTCTATAATTGAAACATCATTGCCTTGAGCAGAGGCCCAGTCAGCCTAGGCAGGCAGTTTCCTCCATTGCTGGTGCAGTGGAAGCCTCCTGTTTGCTCTAGCTCCGTGGCTGCCGGCTGTCATCTTGGCTGGGTTTATTTGCATACAGCCACTCTGATTGTCTGGTGGGCATGGCTTGGCTGGTGAGCATGGCTTAGGTGTAATGGAGTGAGGGTTAATTTGCATGTTACTCTTTTATTAGATTAGATTTACTCTTAACTTATTTTCATAGCAAACAACCTTGGGTCCTGAGAGAAGAAGCATTTGGTAAAAAAAAAAAAAGACAAGAATGAACACCTATCCCTTAATCCAGGGTTGTACACAATTATTCTCTCATTTTCAAAACCCCCAGCCCCCAACATCATTCCAGTGTGTGTGATCCCCTAGAAAGGTTATTCTACTCAGTTCTCTCACACCATCTTTTTGATAAAAGTTAACCCAAACTTTTCTATATTTCTCGTGATTTTGAAGATGTTCCCATTTATTTTCTTTTTTTCTGTTCTCAGAGCTACTTGATGCCATAATGTCTGTTGTGGCAGGAAGATTAAAGTGGTTGAGTATATTAGAGATTGATATAAAGACCTCTTCTTTATTCAGATGAATAAACACTGACTTCTTCAATTTTTTTTCTTTCCTATTCATTTTTTTATTCGCCCCTATTACCTTTGAAAAAGAGTCATAATATGTTCTTTATAGAAAACAGTCTGCATGGTCTGTTTGAGTTCTGGTTTAGTATTTGAATGTTCATGCATCTGTGTGATATTAACATATATGTGTGCTTCTTAAATGGTAAGTAACTAGAGGGTACTAACTGGGTAGAGTGCATCTTGCATAAAACCAGTTGCAATTATGCTTCTCATCAAAGTTATTAAGATGACTATAAAAGAATCTGTCATATTAAAAAACAGTCAATATTTACTTCTCATGTTCATTAAGGCAAGAAATGTGAATTAAGAATCCACTCTAAAACATATTGATGGTTGTAATTTAAGTAAATTTATGAACTAGACAATCAGAAGGCTTACATATTTAGTGATACTTTTCATCCTTTGCCCATTATTTAAAAGTTTAAAAGATAAATGACTTGAGCATTTTCACAATTAAGTTGATACTGAGAAAATGATGAAAATGAGATGGCTATCTAGGGGCTAGGATAGCATGAAGAAATATTTTGGAAACATAAGCTTTAGTAGTATAAGGCATTTAAGTCTTGAATTACTGAGTGTAACTAAAGCATATATTAAAACCAGGGGTCCAAACTAAGAATAGCATGGGATAGATTTGTATTGGTAATGGTGCAGGGTACAAGGCAGAGGTATCAGAAAGCTATTTGTGTAAGATGTTTATTAGAGATGATATGCCTAGTACTTATGACCTAGAAAGAAATCACTCTTAAAGGTAAGGGCAGGCCTTGGTGATGTTAGTTATCTTGAAATTGGGCTGGTTGTTCTAAATTAAATATAGTACCAAGCAGTGTCATTGAAGTACTTTAGCTTCTCCCAGCCACAATTTATTTTATATTTGAAATCCAAATATTCCTCGTTCCTGCTCAAACCTATTTTTATCTCAGCTGATGTTGCAATTTTGTTCTTATAGACCTGTCAAAGACAATTTTTTGAGGTTGCAGCATAATTTCAAGCTTTTCACGTTTTTTCTTATACCACCACATATATTTATTCTAAGTCATGTAGTTTGACTGTTTGTCATATATGTCCTTTTATGAATCTGCACACCGGTCTTCTCTTTATTCCGTGTTAATTTTACCCACTAAGTGATATGACTTGTGTGTGTATGTGTTTTTAATGAGATCAGTGTGAACATGCAAGATATATATATATATATATGCCAGCAAATCACTAGAATAATTTGATTCTCATGTTATTCTGAACTAAATATATCAGGTAAAAGCAGATATATTTGGAGAAAGATAGGTTTACCTTATTCGTTGATGAGATTCACTTAATATATTTGTTTTCTAAAGAAAATTTTTTTATTGTCATTGTTTATTCAAATTTCCTCCCCCCCCCCCCCCATTACTCAGTATCTATTACAGGTTATTATGCCTCCAAATTCATGTTTAAATCCTAATCCCCAGGACCACATTTTGACCTTATTTGGAAATAAGAGTCATTCCAGATGCAATTAACTGAGATGATGTCATACTAGATCAGGGCGGGCCTTTATTTCAATATGACTGGTGTCCTTATAAAAAGAAGGTCACATGAAGCAGCAGACACATACATTGGGTGAATGCCTCAAGAAGACTGAACTTGCCCAACCACAAGCCAAGGGACTGCCAGAAGCTGGGAGAAGGCCTGATACAGATCTTTCCTTAGCTTCCTCCACGGGCACCTTCATCTTGGACTTCTACCCTCTGGAATTACAGAGTAAATTCCTGTTATTTAAGCCCCTTTGGTTTGTGGCACTTTGTTACAGCAGCCCCAGCAAACCAATAGATCAAACCAAGATTCCAATAGAAGTCAATAGGTAGAAACCAACTCATTCCCATTCCTGGCTATTAGGTCATCTGTGTCTTCACCTGCTCTTCCCTTCTGAGAGAATTCATGTGTTAATCCTTCTATCCCATGCAAACCTCTCGACAAAGCTCTTGATCCCACCTCCTCTCCTCAAGTCTTCTCCTCTTTCTGAATTGTATATCACCAATCTCTTAATCTCGGCTGAATCCTGTCCCTCAGCCCCCAGCCATGGTCAGGCATTTGACTAAAGCTAGAGAGTGAACAGGATTTGCTGCTGCTGCTTTCTGCACATTTAATGAAATCTGGTGTTCATCTTTCTTACCTGTGGAAATTATCCTAAACATCAGCCGCCACATAATAGTCTAGTACAAAACAGTATTAGCCATCTTCTATTTTTAAATTCTTGGAGCTCATTATATCTCTCTTCTTTCTTCCTTCCTTCTTTTTTTTCCTTTTCTTCCTCCTTTCTTTCCTTTCCCTCCCTTCCTCTCTCTCTCTCTCTCTCTCTCTCTCTCTCTCTCTCTCTCTTTCTTCTTTTCTTCCTTCCTTTCTTTCTTTCTACCTCATTTCTTTCTATAAAAATTACATCTAGATATGCAGTTTGAACACTCCAGCCTAGGGCTCTCTTTTGTGAAGGACACTGGGGCTGTGTCACTTTATGGTGCAGGACCTATTTTTTAAAATATATTTTTATTGATTTCAGAGAGGAAGGAAGAGAGAGATAGAAACATCAATGATGGGAGAGTATCATTGATCAGCTGCCTCCTGCATGCCTCACACTGAGGATCGAGCCCACAACCCGGGGATGTGCCTTGACCAGAATCAAACTGTGACCTCCTGGGTCATAGGTCAACGCTCACCCACTGAGCCAAGCTGGCTGGGCACAGGACCCATATTTTAAAAATATATTTTATTGATTTTTTACAGAGAGGGAGGGAGAGAGATAGAGAGCCAGAAACATCAGTGAGAGAGAAACATCGATCAGCTGCTCCTGCACACCCCTTACTGGGGATGTGCCCGCAACCAAGGTACATACCCTTGACCTGAATCAAACCTGGGACCCTTGAGTCTGCAGGCCAACACTCTATCCACTGAGCCAAACTGGTTAGGGCAGGAACCATTTTGAGTCATCTCCCTATTCAGTTCGACATAGATAAGACATAGGCTGCAGAAATGTATAAAACAACAAAATAACAAAATACTGGATACTGCTACCCTCTTCCCTTCCCATTCGCTCTGACAGGCTTATTAAATTTCAATACTATTTTGCATATAACTCTAGTGTTGTTGTTTATGGAAAATCTTCTCACCTGGCTTCCTAACACCACTTGCCTGGAATTCTCCTCTCTAATGGCTACACTACTTTTTAATTTATTTATTTTTTTCTGTACCTCATCTTTACATTAACATTTCTCAGCCTTTCTTAAGTGAATATAAAAATCTCTCAGGTCTCCCAACTATGAGATTCTGTCACCATTCTCTACCTGAGAATCTTTATTATCCTCAGATCCAGATGTTGCTCAATTTAATTCCTACAACTTGTATGATGATGTTTTGTTGTGAAATATATCATATTATGATATTTAAAAGAATAATTTAAACTGTACTCCTTCAGAAATAGGATATTTGCTGAATTTCCGGACCCCCGATTTCTGTCTTCAAATGTCATCAGTCCTTTCAATTCTACTCTTAAACTTCTTAGAAAGTTTCATTTTCATTCTCTATGACCTTTTTATCTACTTCCACACATCTGTTATTACTTATATGCCTATAACTTTTTTTGTACAATACATTGTTTTTCTCTTTCCCATTCCCCCTTTCTCACATACTTTGTTACCAAAACAAAGATTGGTTAGAGCATTGACCCTCATCCAAAAAGTTAAATGGCTGAAAAAAATGGGCTGAATCACAGTCCATTTGGTGAAGATAATCTACCCTGATCCTGGTTGTTCATTCTCCTTCCTTAGGTAGGGGTATACGGCTCAGTCATGGTCAGTAAGGTGAGATCTCTTCTTTGAAGACACTGAAGAAGCTTTCCCAAGTCAAATGGCAGAGTGGAATTATAAAAAAAAAGTACTGAATTAAGCAGGTATCCCACTATAAAACATCTTGTGCTATGACAATTACTTTATGTTTAAAACCACTTTATCTTAATAATCTGTCATTAGTTGCCAAAAGTTACACTCAGTTAGGATGCTTTGACTTGTTTCAGAAACATATTTTCAACTTTTATCACAAGAACCTTAACTTCTCCAAAACAGAACTCATTTTGTTCCACAAACTCACCCTGATCTTCTGGATGAGTTTGGTTTGTGTCTTGAAATTACAGTTTATTAGGTCCCGAAATCCAGGCCAGGAGGTTGGAGTCATCTCCATCGTCCTTACCTTGAATTTCCCAGGTAGCCACCAAGTCCCTAGGATTCTACATGCAAAACACTTCTCAAGTCTACCCTCCTTCCCATAATCTTCTTACTTGGAATATCTGTGCTTCCTGCTATCCAGTTGTTGCTTATCTAATCACTTCTGTGCACCACTTTCACACTTATATCTATAAAACAAACATAGACATTTTAAAATATCTTTATAAAGAGTATCTTTATCATTTTTATGCTGCCTTTTGGAATAAACCCTTAATGTTGTAATATCCAATTTACTTATGAACCTGCCTTTTTGCTCCATCTTTGAATTTATTTACACATACCCTAGCTATTGCTGTCTACTGCCATTTCCTACTTAGGTGGTGGAAACAAATATGCTTTTGTTCGTACTCTTTGCTCTGCACAGCATACCTTTCTCTTCTCATTGAGCTGACAAAAGCCACTTTCAGTGGTGCCTCTTCTGGTGGTAAACATTTTGGACTTACTCCCTAGATTTGGAATTTATAATTCTTTATGGAAGCATTATTTAGTACTCAGTGCGAGTGTATTATGTATTGCTTGTATTTTTAGTACTTAAGTGTCTTGAACAATTTTGCTCTTAACTCCTAAATGGATAGTAGGACCTTCATTATTCTAACAACAATGATTAAATAAATCATTACACTAAGAAACCATTAGTGAATTTATGATACAATGAATCAATAATATTTACAATAGGTGGCCACCCACATAATAATAATAGTAGGGTAGGGAATATGTCATATTATCATAGTAACTCTAAACCTAGCAATGTCTAGCAAATAGTAGCTCTTCAATAACTTATTTAATGAATCCTTCCATTCTGAAATTCTCCCAAAATGATATTTAAAATGTCACATTTTATTAAAGCCTATCTATATAAATGTAAATGTTCATTTGTTCAAAATCTTAAATCTCCAAAAGTTCTTCACTGATTGCTTTGAAATTCTGATACAACATTGCATTCGAATATGTGAGTGTTTTTATATACCTACTATTATATAGATACTAGGGGCCCAGTGCACAAAAATTTGTGCACTCGAGGGAGAGGGGTCCCTCAGCCCAGCCTATGCCCTCTCGCAGTCTGAAATCCCTCAGGGGATGTCCATCTGCTGACATGCCTGGACAGCCTGGGTGAGGGACTGATGGCTGTTTGCAGGCTGGCCAGGACCCCCAGTGGAGACCCTCACCCCATGGGGGTGTGGCCAGCCTGGGTGAGGGGCTGAGGGCCATTTTCAGGCTGCCCACAGCTTCCACTGATCCAACGTCCCAGAGAGGCTGGCTGGAATCAGGTTTCTGGGGTTTATTTATCTTCTGTAATGGAAACTTTGTTGCCTTGAGTGGAGACCTAGGCAGGTAATGAAACCTCCTGTTTGCTTCAGCTACATGGCTTCTATAATTGAAACATTGTTGCCTTGAGCAGAGACCCAGCCAGCCTAGGCAGGCATTTTCTTCCATTGCTGGTGCAACAGAAGCCTCCTGTTTCCTCTAGCTTAGGGTCAATTTGCATATTACTCTTTTATTAGATTAGATTATATAGATGTCACACCCGTGCTTTAAAAAATAACTACACATGCTTTTTTGAAAAACAATGCCATCTGTTGGACGTAAAAGCAACACATGCTATACTAAATATTTTACGAATCCATTTCAATGTTTCCGAGTTATGATCCATGCAATTTAGTGATGTCAAAGGAAGAATTGGTTGAAAAAGTATTTCCCAATATTCAAATCAATTATAAGAATCATGATTGGCTGAGTGAACAAGCTCTTCTTCCAGCCAAGAACAAAGACGTCTATGAACTTAACAATATTATTCAGTCTAACATTCAAAATGAGGCAGTCCCATACAAGTCTGTCAACACTGTTGTGGAAGCAAATGAAGTGGTTAGTTATTCAACAGAATTTTAGAATTCATTCAATATGCCAGGGATGCCACCGCACGTACTGAAATTGAAAATCACCATGCCAATTATCATGTTGCAAAATATTAACCAGCACGGGGCTTGGCCTCGGAGAGAATCCCTGCTGGCGCCAGTCGTGAGCAACCAGGCAGCTTTGGTTGTGAGATGCGGAGGCAGGGCTAGAGGCACGGGGCATGAGCCACCAGTGGGGAATGGGGATACAGGCCAGTGCTGGGGGGCCCGGGCTGCAGAGGTGCATGTGTGCAAGGCCAGACCAGCCAGGCAGGGCGGGGGCAGTGGCATGCCAGGGGCAGCTGCCTGGGAGGGCGCATTGTATACCCACAAGCATTGTGCAATTAAACATATTAGAAACGTGCACTTTCTCTTTTCTTTCTTTTCCATTTAACCAGACTGAGCCACAGCAAGGCGTGGCTGGTACAGCTAGTAAAATTATTTAAAAAAAGAAATAATTTATTGGTAGAATTATATTTGATATAGAAATGCAATTAAATATTCACGATTGAATAAAGATCTAAAACGTATTCCATTTATCAATTATATAAAATAGGTAGTGTAAACTTTTCTAATCCTTTTCATGTATAATCCAATAACATACAGACAAATAATATGCAACATTTCTTTTTACATCCATTTTCTTTGGCTTGACTTGTTTTCCCAAGAACAAAAGTCCCAGTAGTCACAAGCACTCTGAGGTTGACTCATAACAGTGTCTCTTTACCGGAAACCCTTACTGGATTCTCCTCACCTGTGGGGAGTGGGGCAGATGTTATAATGAGAACTACTGTGGCAATACTCCAGCCACTACAGTATATTTTCTCAGCACAGGTGGTTCTTAAACTTGGCTGCTCATCAAAATCACTGGTGAATCTTCAAAGAAGTACAGGTGCCTGGGCCCTAATGATGGAGAGAAACTGCTCTGAGCATCCTTGGGTAGTGGAGCCCACTCATTTGTATTTTTAAAATCTCCACAGATGGTCTACAAGTAGTTTGAATTGAGAACCATTGTAATACTGAACTTTACATCCTGACCCTCCTTTTGAAGTCACCTTTCTTTATCCCATCGCATGTAGTCAGAATAAGCCTCACTATGTATGGGTTTGGTTTCTGTCATCAGAGTTAGGTCTAGTTGTTTTGGTGACAATTTCATCACTGGATTTTCTTTAATATTTCCTTTAACTCCTTACTCTGCAACCTGTGGGACACTTGTGCTTTCCCCCCCCCCCCAAACAGTTCCCAGATAGCAGAACCTCCGCCCTAGACCACCCCTTGACAATATTCTCTTTCTAATCTACCCAGGTCAGCAGTGAAGGTAGGGAGCATACAAGACTTCCAAACTTATTTTCCTGCTCAGGGACCACTTGATATAACCTACCATCAGACAGGAAGAAGCCAAAGCATCTCATGGCCAATTTAAGAATGAGAAAGTCATGTTGACTATTGACATTTTAAAATGTGATTTTCAGTTAATAAGGATAAATCTAGTCCAGAAGTTCAATCTTATAAAATGACATTTTTGAAGAATTACATATTCCTTTTTTTCTTCCTTGACACTTGATTTTTTGATACTAAATTTATTAATTTCTCATTCCCTGCCATTTTGAATGCCTGATTTGTTATTTTTATTCTCAATGGCAAAATGGTATAAAGTCTAAGAGGTGAAAGAAAAATGTATATATTCTTAAAATTGTCAAACAATCATTGACAAAAAATGTTGGCAGCGTAACATTTTTCCTATAATTTCTTATAAGTTAAAATCTGTTGCATAATTTATATACTGGAATTTTTTTTTCACTAAAGTAATAACATTAAAATGGGCACAGCTTTCATGGGTTAATTTTGAAACTTGCATATTTTCACAGAAACAATATACATATCCAGCTACCTTGGCAAAGTCCTTGATATATGTTTTATCATACAGACTCAAGCGTGTCAAATTCACTATTACATATAGTTACGTTTTCTTAATAAAAACACAAAAATAAAGAGTCCTAATCCATTTGTCATACTCCCATTGTATGTTCTGCAATACAGATTGGCACTACTTCATAACTCAACAGATTTTTTTTAAATAAAAGGACCCAGACTGGCCAGTGTGTCTCAGTGGTTGAGCATTGACCTATGAACCAGGAGGTCATGGTGCGATTCCTGGTCAGAGCACATGCCCAGGTTGTGGGCTTGATCCCCAGTGTGGGACCTGCAGGAGGCAGCCAATCAATGATTATCTCTCATCATTGATGTTTCTATCTCTCTCTCCCTTTTCCTTCCTTTCTGAAGTCAATAAAAATATAATTTTTTTAAAAAATACAGGGACCCATTCATACTCACAAACTGAGTTTGCTAACTTGGCACTGTGTTGGGTCACACAGATTACTATATGTAACTATGACATGAATAAAGAAACTCATTAATGCTGATGGGCGTCAGTTCTTTTAATTTTTTTTTCTTTGTTCATGTTCACAAATGTCTTAAGTGTAGGAACGCTCAAAACAAACACAGGGACAAAAACCACAAGGCTATTCTGAATTCCAAATTCCTGAAGAAAAGATGACAATGAAGAGATTATTCTGGATTCACTTCCCTACTGTTCTTTCTTTCAGAAAGCCTGCCTTCCCAAGTCCTTGCACTCAGTCCTTTCGGCCACTGTCATACCCTCCAGGGAATACTGGGAAATGAATTACAAAGACTGAACGTCATGCACATTGGGCTGTTGGTAAGTCTGATTGAGGACTAAACAAGGACAGGAGCACAGCTGCAGACACACAGCAGGTAGAGAATCACTTAAGAGATAATGAAAAGTAGCAGGATAATAAGCTTAGAGGGAGAGAAAAAGTTCAGAACCCGAGGTGCAACCCTAGAGTGACAACAAAGCCTGGGGGAGGAAAAGAGACACAATACTTAAATTCTACTTTGAAATCTCCAATCTGGAAAAAGCAGTATCTGCAGGCTATTACTTATAATTAAAAGATGGAGAAATCTGGTGAAATGACACTGCATTCTGACTGCAGACGTCTGACTTGAGTCCCAGCCCGGTCACTGACTCCTATGGGACTTTAAGGAAACTGCTTTAAGCTCTTTTGGTCTCACTCTTACAATGACATTGATGGATGAGAAGTTTCAATTATGCATTTTATACAGTTCTAAAAGTTTGAAAATTCTAAATTTAGCATTTTTAAAGAGCTATACATTAGGCATTTATTCGATAAGAACCACAGGCTCGTCGCTAAAACTTACACTGGGCATCAGTTTCCGGTGCAGCATCCCTGAGTAGTGTGAGCTCAGATTGTTCCGCGTCAGTGAGGGAAGGTGCCACCTAATGAGGCAGCTATTCCACATATGGAGCACTCTTATGTTTAACTGGGACTCATCTTCTGGTAGTTTTTACCCTGAATCTAATTCGTCCTCAAAATAATATAAAATATTTTTTTTCAAATATTGAAAGCAGAATTTTTCATCTCCTTTAGTTGTATCTTACCTAGATTATGAGTACTCTTGTTTCTTTCAGCTATTCACATGATGAAGGAACTTGAGAGGCAAAAGGATTGCTGACTTCTAAACAGGCTCAAGCTATGGGTATCTGTTTTAAATGATAATACTCTGAATTTAATGTTCAAGGTGGAAGCCCCACATTTTGAATAATTCCATCTGATTAGTATCAGGGATAGCACAAGGAAATTTAGCTTCTAAGGACAGCTGCTAACAAACTCAGACAAAGAAAAGTATATGAGGTTGAATTACTGATAGTAGATGCATGCAAGTCTCAGGACCAGACAGTGATTATATAAAACAAACAAACAACAAAAACAAAAAACACACCAGCAATAGCCCTGACTGGTTTGGCTCAGTGGATAGAGCGTTGGCCTGCGGACTGAAAGGTCCCAGGTTTGATTCCGGTCAAGGTTATGTACCTTAGTTGCGGGCACATCCCCAGTAGGAGGTGTGCAGGAGGCAGCCGATTGATGTTTCTCTCTCATCGATGTTTCTGGCTTTCTATCTCTCTCTCTTCCTCTCTGTAAAAAACCAATAAAATATATTTAAAAAACAACAACAACCAAAAAAACAACAACACAGCAATAGCAATAATTGATAGCTATAGAGTCCGACACTGTACTAAGGCCCTTTTATTATTTACACCATGGAATGGAAAACAGATATTTGATAAAACAGGTCATTCTCATTTGCCACGCAAGTGCTGGTTCTTAGGGAATCAGCCCTTTGCTCCACATGAAGGCAGGTATGGAGTTAAATTTACTTTGGAGAGCATTTCTTCCTCTGTGAACTAAAGGTTTGGGACTATCAAAACCATATACCTTCCTATGTGCCCTATTCAATTAGGCAAAACCACCCAGTTATATGTCATTTCTTCTTATCTATACATTAGAGGCCCCGTGTACAGATTCGTGCACCAGTGGAGTCCCTTGGCCTAGCCTACAGGATCAGGCTTAAACTTGCTCTCTGACATCCCCCAAGGGGTTCCGGATTGCAAGAGACTGCAGGCCAGGCCGAGGGACCCCACAAGTGCATGATCAGAGCTGGGAAGGGATGCAGGAAGTTGGCCAGCCGGGAAGGGACTACAGGAGGGCTCCAGAGTGTGTCCAGCCTGTCACGCTCAGACCCCAGCAGCAAGCTAACCTACTGATCAGACTGTCTGGCCCCTGGTGGTCAGTGCACATCAAAGCGAGCAGTCGAGCGGCCTTAGCATATCATTAGCATATTACACTTTGATTGATTAAGCGGATGACCAGACGTCTGTACACTTAGCATATTAGGCTTTTATTATACAGGACTAGAGGCCCAGTGCACAAAAATTTGTGCACTCAGGGGAGTCCCTCAGCCTGGCCTGTGCCCTCTCACAGTCTGGGACCCCTCAGGGGATGTGCATCTGCTGGCTTAGGCCCGCTCCCCAGGCAATCGGGCCTAAGCTGGCAGTCAGATATTCCTCTGGCAGCCCGGGAGCCCTCAGAGAAAGTCCACTTGCCAACAGGGAGGAGGCCTAAGCTGTAGTCAGACATCTTAGCATTGCTGAGGAGGCAGGAGAGGCTCTCACCACTACCACTGTACTGGCAGCTGGCAGCCTGGCTTGTGGCTGAGGAGAGCTCCCCCTGTGGGAGAGCACTGACCACCAGGGGCAGTTCCTGCATTGATGGTCTGCCCCCTGGTGGTCAGTGTGTGTCATAGTGACCAGTCATTTCCAGTGGTTCTGCTGTTAGTGTCAATTTGCATATTACTCTTTTATTATATAGGATTATATAGGATAGAGGCCTGGTGCATGGGTGGGGGCTGGCTGGTTTGCCCTGAAGGGTGTCCTGGATCAGGGTGGGGTTCCTGCAGGGGCAACTGGCCAGCCTGGGTGAGGGCGTGATGGCTGTTTGTAGGCTGGCCACAGTGCTTTCAATGTGGGTTTCCCCCCCTGGGGTGCCTGGCTAGTCTGGGTGAGGGGCTGATGGCTGTTTGCAGACTGGCCACAGCTCCCATTGACCCAAGCTCACAGCAAGGCTGAGTAAAATCAGGTTTCTGGGGTTTATTTATCTTCTATAATTGAAACTTTGTTGCCTTGAGCAGAGGCCAGAACCTGCCTAGGCAGGCAGTTTCCTCTATCACTGGTGAAACAAAGACTCCTGTTTGCTTCAGCTCTGTGGCTTCTATAATTGAAACTTTGTTGCCTTGAGCAGGCAGTTTCCTCTGTCACTGGTGCAATGGAAGCCTCCTGTTCACTCTACCTCCATGGTTGTCGACCGCCATCTTGGCTGGGTTAATTTGCATACAGTTGCTCTGATTGGCTGGTGGGTGTGGCTTAGGTGTAACGGAGTGAGAGTCAATTTGCATATCACTCTTTTATTAGAGTAGATAGTGCTTCACCTTTCAATTAGGTGAGACGTAACTTTTTTTTTTTTCAGTTTTGGAACTCATTCAATATGTCTATTCTGGATAGTAGAAAAGACTCATATATAGCCTTGATACCAAGATGTTAAGGAATGTAAGTCAATTGTTGTCTTTTCATTGATCATGTGTAGATTTTATGGCACACTATACTGAGAGCCCACAAGAAATAATCCATATCTGAAGACACTCATGCACCAACATTTCTGAAATAACCAACGATTGGTAGACATAATTTTTTTTCTTCTTTCTTTGAACTATTGTTATATCTTATCATGAGAAATGGGTTTTATCGCGGCAAGAGAAAATTTAGCTGGGAATGAGCGCAAAATGTGCAATCATTGGAAGCTTTTCCATATGAACTAATCTTAGAAAAAAGTGTGCCTCACTGGGCCAGGCTGGAGATAGCCATGGGCAGCCCCTGTACATTGCAACTTAGTAGCAGAATACCAGTAAAATCTCTCCAAATCCTGGGGACCACATCAATCTCTCTCATCACTATATTTTCTTAGAACCTCATAGAAAATATCGGGTGTATGTATGTGTGTGGGTCCCAGACCAGGGTTACTGGAAACAGTAATTAGGTGGTTCTGGTTCTGAAAAAATAAAAAATAAAATAATATTTTAAAAAAGCAATAGTTGTCTCATTAATGCCCAGATTTTTTTTTTTAAAGGCAAGAATTGGAATCTTTACCCAAAGGCAAATCAAATAGAATTTCTGGATTGTGTAGAGCTAGTATGCATGTGTGGCAGGGCATGTGTGAATGGATATTTGTGAGTAGCTGGATGTGGTGATTACTGGTGGTCAGGGAAATGTAGAGGCAGTAATACGAAAGTGTACTTTTATAATTCTGAAATTAGCTATTTTATATTTGAATTTGCTTGAAGGGACTGTGGCCAGCCTGCAAACAGCCACACCCAATGACAATTCATGGATTCGCTATTCCTCATTGTCCTGTATCATCTAGAAGTGTCAAAATTATTTTCATTTACATTAGTGCTAAAAATTTTGAAAATGCTTGATGAAAGCAGAGGATCCTATTGAGGTTTATCAATCAATTAAGTGGCACTTTTCAAGAAAGGTGTAATTCACTATGTTATAAAATTCAGCTAATTCTATTTCTAATAGTTTCTCTTCTGGGGCTGTTAGGAGCCATTAAATAATGCTAATATGAAAATAATGTAATATATTGTGGATTTTCCAACCCGAATTCTTCTCCCCAGGGTATTCCAATTCTATAAAAAAAAATAATAAAATGAGATTAAATTAGAATGTATATTTATTTGTTTATATGTTTGGTGGACAAAATTTGGTTTGCAGTAATTGACTTTTTAAAAAAATAAAATTGCAGCCATCTACTCAATCTCAACAATACTGTTTAGAAAAGTATCCATATTTTTTAAATAAGAAATTTTCCATTTTCAGTTTCCTCTAAATCTTGTTTATCATTCATCAAAGAATAAAATAACATTAGTATGTCCTGGGAGATAAATTTATTCTAAAGAAGAGGCTTGAAATCAGAGAAACTGTGTTCTTATGTAATTTCCTTATCTCTTTTTTAGTTTGATTTCTTCATGAGTGTTTGTTCTCTTTATCATTTGAAAACAATTTCTTCTTGATAGAGATGAAAGCAAAATAGACCAAAAACAGTTATCCCATAGAATCAAAGGGAAATAGTTTAAAATCCAGTCTAGCAAAAGCACATAAAAAGCTCTTCTGAGGACTTTTGTTTTTAATGACTGAATAAGTTCAGTTTGGTCTTAAATCAATATCAAAACATCAACAAATAACTTTTTCTTTATTAAATAGCCTATGTCGATGAGTGATTCATGTCTATTAAAATGCCAATCACATTTTCAAAGAAAATGGTACACTGAACTATTTAAGTAGATTGAACTATTTAGCCTGGCACTCAAATGAGTTACTGTATATTTATTTTTTATTTTTCCTCTTTCTTTGCAAAATAGATTAACTTGCATTTTAGCTGATTGATAGTCAAGACATATGTAACACACTAAAAGAAATCTTAATGATGGCAAACACTTGAATTCAAAGATTTTCATGAGTAGCTCAACCTTAAGCACCCTTAACTACTCTCTCTGGCACAATAATTTATGTAGAGTTCAGTGAGACATCTACAAATTTCAATAATTCGATTAGCACTTCTACTAAGATATTTCCTTAGCTGTAAAACATGTTTGTAAATGTGATGAAACCAACCAACTTTTTTTTCTGATTTATTTTCTTTCTGACCCCATGTTTATTTTTGTAGTTGAATCCTCATGCTTTTAGTTAAGACTACATCTTTGAAAGGAAGAAGGAGATTTGTAACTTGCCTCTGGTCGTAGGTCCCAGAGATCTGTCAGTGACAAGAAAGCCATTGTATAAAAGCTCAGAGAAGTAGTCGGTCACTCAAAAGCACAGCCATATCTGACTAGTTAGCTGTAGTGGAAGCTGGAACTAAATTTATGTAACCAAGACAACTTTTCATTGCAGTAAACATATAGAAGAGGTGGAAAGTAAACCAGTTAGATAGACAGTGTAAATCTATTACATGAAATAATTTTTAAAAGGGCAATGATATTGGCTGAGGTGATAAATTTTGAAAACTGTATCTTTGGATAAAGGACTAAATTCTAAGTGTACAACACAAAACAAAACCCTTTTGTTGTTTGTTTTATCTTTTCATTTGATTAGCGCTCAAACCAAAAACAGAAGTTATTTTTTAAACAAATATTTTTGTTTATGTTACGAACCAAACTCTATAGGAATTAATAAATTTCTAAAATTTTTCAGAATGAACATCTAATATAATAAAAGAGTAATATGCAAATTGACCATTACCTGAGACACCTAAGCCATGCCCACCAGCCAAGCCATGCCTCCCAGCCAACCAGAGTGGCTGTATGCAAATTAGCCCAGCCAAGATGGAGGCTGGAAGACACGGAGCTAGAGCAAACCAGAGGCTTCTGATGCAACTGCCTGCCTAGGCTGACTGAGCCTCTGCTCACGGCCACACCCACCAGCCAATCAGAGTGGCTGTATGCAAATTAATCCAGCCAAGATGGAGGCTGGCAGGGCGGCTTTGCACTGGGAGCCTCCGAGGCTGGCATAGCTGTGCCAGGTGTGTCAGCTCAGTGGGGGGAGGTCTGGCCTGGGGCCTCCTTAGGGCATCCAGGAGCACCCGTCCCAGGTCCACTGCCTGGCTCTGCCCCCCGGGGGCATCCACCAGGCATACGGGAGAGCGGGTCCTCCATGGGGCTTGCAGGAGCAGCCATCCTGGGTCTGCTGCCTGGTTTTGCCCCCCGGGGGCCTCCGCGGGGCATCCAGGAGCACCCATCCAGGGTCCGCTACCTTCATCCACCCCCCAGGTGCCTCCACAGGGTGATGGAAGCACCTGCTGCACAGTGTGGAGAATCTGAAGCCAGTCCACTGCCCGGCTCCACCCTGGGTGTGTTTGTTCAGCAGAAGGGGCCCACCGAGGGATCCTGCACCAGCGTCCGCCCCTGGTTCACCACCCAGCTCTGCTCCAGGTGTGTCCCCTCAGTGGTGGGGGCCCACCAGGCGTGTGCAATCGTGGCTCCTCCGGTGGGAAATGTCCAGGCCTGCACTCACTAGCCCTCCCACCCCCTCAGTGCACGAACCCTGAAGGAGCTGTGGGCAGCCTGAAAATGGCCCTCAGCCCCTCACCCAGGCTGGCCAGGCATGCCAGGGGTGGACATCTCCCCCGAGGTGTCCCAGACTGCAAGAGGGCACAGGCTGAGCTGAGGGACCCCCACCCCCCGAGTGCACAAATTTTTGTGCACCGGGCTCTTAGTTTTTATAATAAATGTATTTTAATTAAATTAATTGGGGGGTGATATTGGTTAATAAAATTATATAGGTTTCAAGCATACAATTCTATAATACATCATCTGTACATTGTATGTGTGTTTACCACCCAAAGAAAAATTTTCTTCCATTATCAAATATTTGATCCCCTTTACTCTTTGCAACCTCCTTCCCCTATTCCCACTGGTAACTGTTGTCTCTGTCTATGAGTTTTTGTTTGTTTATCTTCTTCTTTCCTTTATTATTTTCTGTTTTATATCCCACATATGAGTAAAGTCATACGGTTCTTAACTTTTTCTGTCTGACTTATTTTGCTTAGCATGATATTTTCATGATATTCATCCATGTTGTGCAAATGGCAGTATTTCATTTTTTTATGCCTGAGAAGGAGTATTTCATTGTAAATATGTAACACATCTTCTTTATCCAGTGAAGGATAAACTCTCTTATGCTGGCTTATTCTAATGTTCAGTAACACAGCTCATTGGAGAATGGAGAAGAAAAACCTGAAATTCAGTGCCAGAGAATATAAAGTCCAAGAGTTTACTTTTGTAAAGACATAATGTAGATTTTCAATGGTGTATTCTCTAAAATTTCTTATCACAATTTTGAAATTTAAAACTTGCATATTATATATTTTAACTTTATGAAGATCATGAACCTAAATTATACTGTTCCTTGCTTGGGAGAAAGGATGTCTGTTTTTTATTATACTAAAATAAATGGAGAAGTGTTATATTTGAGGATGTAACTTTAAAGAAAACTCTAGGAAGGATATTGTAGTGGTGCATTTTTTCTGTAGTTTTTTAAATAGTTTCTCCTGCATAATGTGTACTGTAAGCTTGCCGCATATGAAATAAATGACTTTGGCCTTACTTGTCTCTAGTACATCATAACCCTAGCCAGCTTGATAATAAGCCTAACTTGGCAGTAATCTACACAATACAGTGGCATTTGGAAAGCCATAATAATGATGATGAAATTAAAATCCCAGAATTTAAGTAACACATAGGTCACTGTGCTATAAAAATGTAGTTGAGAATAATAACGACCTCTAAAATGTTTGTGTTCATTGGTGAAGTCTGAGCTAATTAGAATAGGAAGTTGAAATACATTTTCCCTTTTCTGAATGTTTCAAATAGACTGGCCTGGAATAAATGTAAATGAATTCAGATTTATAGTTTATTAAAGCAATATACTCAATAATTCCATATTTACATCTATATAGCATTTGACCTCTACTATCTTATGTGGTTCTAAATTATGCTTTTACTAGAGGCCTGGTGCATGAAATTTGTGCACTGGAGAAGGGGGTCCCTCGGCCTGACCTGCACCCTCTCACAGTCCGGGACCCTTGGCTCCTTACCACCTGCCTGCAGCGGAGCCAGGAGAGACACCCATAACCGCCACTGCGCTTGCATGCTGTGAGCTTGTCTTCTGCCTGAGCAGCACTCCCCCTGTGGGAGCTCACTGACCACCAGGGGGCAGCTCCTGCATTAAGCATCTGCCCCCTGGTGGTCAATGCATGCCATAGGGACCATTGTTCAGTCATTCAGTCGATTTGCATATTAGGGTTTTATTATATAGGATTATGTGTTTATTATTATCAAGAATAAAAATGGACAATGTTATTTTTTTTAACAGTCATGGTAAGGTTTAGTTTAGCTATGTACTAGGTTCAGTTCAGTCTTTCTCAATTAAATATGTAAAAATGTATCCTCTAATAAAATATATTAAAATGTATTAGTCTAATAATCTAGATCCTACCCAAATCTCCATGATTTGACATTAGTGATATGGAAATTCATTGTGGGGGGTAGAGGGAAGAATATAATTTCTTTTTTTCTTATCAAGCAAACATAAAGAAAGCAGTTGTTACGTCTTTTATTGCCTTTATTTAATGGTGCATTAATCAAATTAAAGGAGTGCCTTCATTCCAAGTTTCCTCATTTGTTTCTCTATGAAATGTGGTGTTTCAAGAGGAAGATAATGTAAGTCAATATACATATCAATTACCTATCACTTTTAGTGTCTGTAGGAACACTATTGTCATATGGAACCCAGTTAGAGGACACTGACTAGTGATACGATTTTTATTTATCATCACCTAATCTTAATCTACTTGAAAATCTTATTTTCAGTCCTACCAGATACTAACTAATCTGGGATCAATGGGTTTACCTGAATGACATTTCTTAGCTAAGCAAATTAATAAAATAGATGGGGGAAAAGATGTCTTTCAGAAGCCAGACTTACCATATGCTAAAACACAATAAATATAATTTTTCTTTATTCATTGCTGTTGTAATGACTACACTATGTTCAAAATCTTAATGCACAAAATAATTCCCACCTTTTCAAGTTCACCATTATTAAGGTAAATTTCTTAGATTCCCTATAATGCAATAACAATAACAATAGATGGTCATTTTTAGAACTAAAGATAATTTTTTAATGTTTACTCAAAGCTGACAAATAGTTTTACATAGTAAAATACAATAAATACAATGCCTTTTTTAGGACAGCAGGAAAGATCTATTGTATTTAAATCAGAAAATAAACTAAGTGATTATATATTGAATGTCAGCTAGATAGTTCCTAGACATCAAATAAGTGAAAGTGAAAGAAAATAAAATGTCAGTTTATGTGGTACTGTGTTAACCAAAAATCATTAACTGTTTCATTAATCAACTGTATTTTTTCTTCTTTCTAAAAATCAGGTGCCAATCCTTTTTGTCAATAGCTCAATGGTTTTAAGTATTTTTCTCCAGAAGGTAAGAAATAGCATAAAGTTCCATAGCTACCCACTAACAAAGATCCTTCTGCTAAAAGAATTAGCCCTTTCATTTGTTCAAGTCTTCCCTGATATTGGCATTTAAAAGAAGAGAATGAGTGATTTTACAAGATCATATTTTACCATTCCATCATTTGAAAAAGGATGAATCAAATTTAGACTAAACAAGCTTGGCATACAATCTATCTATATATATAAAAGCCTAAGCGACCTTTATGACCAAATGACTGGAACTACTGATCAACCAGTCGCTATGGTATGCACTGACACCAGGCGTCAGATGCTAAATGCAGGAGTTGCCCCCTGGTGATCAGTGAGCTCCCACAGCCAATCTCCCATGGCCAGCCAACCTCCCTTGGTCCCTCCCCAAATCCAGCAGGTTCTGTCCCACAGCTGGCAACTGGCAGGTCCCAGTTGACCAAGCCCCATAGGGACTGGGCGAGACAGCCCCAATAGACCCTGATTGCTGGCTAGGCCTAGGGATCCCACTTGTGCATGAATTTTGTGCACTGGCCTCTAGTAGATACATAATAAATATTTTGAATAAATAAGTTATAATAAAACTTACAGACTTTTCCAATGGAAAAGTTGTGATTTAACTAACTCAACAGTAGGCTTGTAATAATTCTGAAGTATAGATGATTATCTAAGCTACATTTTCAATCTTTACTATTATATTACCTGCTATTATATTTTATATATGTCTAACATAGTTTTACTTTTTCACTATTAGGAGAGAAAAAAGTTAGCCCTAACCGGTTTGGCTTAGTGGATAGAGTGTCACCTGAAGACTCAAGGGTCCCAGGTTTGATTCCAGTCAAGGGCATGTATCTTGGTTGTGGGCACATCCCCAGTAGGGAGTGTGCAGGAAGCAGCTGATCAATGTTTCTCTCTCATTGATGTTTCTAACTCTCTATCCCTGTCCCTTCCTCTCTGTAAAAAAATCAATAAAATATATATATGTTTTAAAAGTTAGACATAATGTTTTTCATTTTACTTGTGTCCATGACCTTCATCTTGAAATTAGTATTTTTTTTGCTGGTACTATAAAACACAGCAGCCCATTTCTTTATATGTACACAAAAGGAAAAAGAAGTCAGTTTTCTATCTATGGATGAGTTTCCATGTGGCTATCTCCAAATCATAGGTCAGGGAACTAGGCAATATAATTAATTCACATAGCAAAGCAAAATGTGAGTTGGCCCATGTAGCATAACACAGAAGTAAACTGGCTATTTTCTGCTTCTTTCGGCAAACAATCCATCCATACATTAGTAGATAGACCTTTGATAGAGGTCTGAGAATGATAAAACAGATATATGTACTAAGTCATTCTATAAGTACATACTTGTCAGTAATTTCCATTGTTTTACTAGTATATAACAGAAACACAATCTTAACATAGAAATTTTTCAACAAGAAAGTTATGTTTTGTATTGCTTTTAGGTGTGTTGGTTTGTTTGCAGATTATAAAAACTGAAGTCCCAGGGTCATGTATTAATTCTATTTTTTCTCTTCGTAACCATTTCCTCCTATATGCTAAATCATGAATAGACATCCAGGGTCATCCTGACACAGAAACATTAATAATCATCATGAAAATGTAACAGTTAACAGGAAGGAGAGGTAGAGTTGATAAAATATCTTTAAGATTTGACCCATTTTACTTCCTTCTTGGGCAGACAGAAATATGTTAAAATTCATATCTATGCTAAATATAAAAATACCTGAGAATAGCTAGATGGAGCCCCATTTTCTACAGGCAGACTTTCGTTTTTCTATCTCTATTGCATTGACTTTTATAAAATGTAAAGAGAAGTTAAATTAGTTCTCTTAAAATGTAATTTCTTTTTTGAAACTATGCATTTAAGTCGGTAATTTTAGTTTTCAAGATTACTGACATTCTGTAAATGCAAATGTATTTTCTACATTACAATATTACCCAAGGGGGAAAAAACACAACAAAAAAGAAGTATCTGTGTAGGAGTAAGCAGGAATAGAACAGTCCCAGTATTGTAGCATTCTCACAATGTGTCATGATAGTCTTTTAAATTTCTACTTCTATTCCTATCATATTTAATAAAATTGGGTAAGAATTTGAATCTTATTTTCCTCATTTAAAAAATGTACTTCTCTCATCTGACCATGCTTACTTTTAAAATAACAGTTTCATTCCAATTACATATGTAATAAATTTTTTTTAATCAATTCAGGTTGTAATTTTTTCTCTAACTAACATTAACTAGCATTTATTGTCAATATTTTTCCTTGATATACATTGTTAAAGAAAAAAGATTCTGTATGCAATTTATAATTAACTGAGTTCCGTCTTATGTTGGCTTGACTATTTGGTCAATGTATGGATCAACTAACTTTATTTATGATTTGTTTTGAAACCATTACTATAATCAATTTCTGACAAAGATAACATTTAATAATCTATTACATCATGCTTAGCATACACCTTGCTTATTATACATCATCTCTAACTTCTGAACAACTCACAAGTACAATCTAAGTTCATTACCTTTGAAAAAGAGTTTCAGAGACATCCTGTCACTTGCCCAAGGTCACATTTAGTAAATTTCAAACCTGGTATTTGAGCATCCATCTCTTTATTAACAAAGTTTATATTCTTGAGGACAGAAAATTAAAAATATGGAACACATATTAACATTCATTACTAATGGAAAGTGGGTACAGGGAGATGAAGAAAGTATAGGGAAGACAAATGGTGATTGAGCTACTTGAATTCAGGTGGTGAACACACAGTACAGTGTACAGATGATGTATTGTAAAATTATGCCCATGAAACCTGCATAATTTTGTTAATGACTATCACCCCTATAAATTCAATAAAAAGGGGAAAAAAGAAAATATTCAAAGTGAAGTAAAACAAAAGGCCACTATCTAAGGTAGTGATAGAATTATTTGCTTCAATTTCACAAAATATTTTTTTAATTTTTATTGATTGATTTTAGAGGGAGAGAGGGGGAGGGAGAAACAGAGGGGGGAGAGAGAGAGAGAGAGAGAGAGTCAGCAATTTGTTGTTCTACTTATTTATACATTCATTGGTTGCTTTCTTATATGTTCTCTGACTAGAGATTAAACTCACAAACTTGGCATATCAAGACCACACTGATCATGATCATATGAGCTACCTGGTCAGGGCCTCACAAAGTATTTCTTAAGTAAACAAGTTGTAAAGCAGGATTGTAATTTGTAGGAAGAAAAGATATTTAAGAAAAGTAGTACTAAGTGACTTCTGATCTCACTTTCTCCTGTATGTTATTAAGAAAATAAGACACATGTAAAATATATTGTTGAGTCTCAACTATAGAAGTAAAACATTGCATAGAATATTTCCAGAAAGCTGTATCAATCAAAGAAAGACAGAAAGAAGTGTGCATGGTGTTCATGGTCTCCAAGTGTTGCTATTACTCAATTCCCCTTCCCCTGCCTCTTCAATCAGTGACAAAAGTTAGTATGTGTAGTGGCTGCACCAGTCTGCATTCCCACCAACAGTGTACTAGGGTTCTATTTTCTCCACATCATCACCAGCACTTGTCATTTGTTTATTTGTTGATGATAGCCCATTCTGACAGCTGTGAGGTGATATCTAATTGTGGTGCTAATTTACATCTCTCTGATGATTAGTGGCTTTGATCATTTTTTTATATGTCTCTTGGCCATCTGTATGTCCACTTTGGAGAAGTGCCCATTTTTTTAATTGAATTGTTTAGTGACTCTCCACTCTAAACAGAACTAAGTTTGAGGTGAAGAAGGGATAACAATACAATAATTACATATAAGTTTCTGAGTAACAAAATTAAAAAAATATATATGTCAAGGTATCTTTAAAAAAATGCCTGGCACATTTTGAACACTCAAAAATGCTAGGCCACTGACTTAAAAGGTTAATTAGTATAATGTACAGGGTTGTTTTTTAAATCTATATTCCACATTTATCTGTTTCCATTAGCTTAAGGATCTCTGATGTCCATTGGAGTTCATATAAGTTCTCCTTTGCATCCATCTTACAAAAGTTGTCATTATCTGTAAAGTTTTTTTTTCTTGTTGGGGAAAGGGATCTGGCAATTATTGAACATCCATTCACTTCCAGGCATTGAGAATACACCATCTTATACATCCCCACATTTCACATGGAAAAAGTAAAAGTTTTGTGAGTTAACTAACATGTCTACAAGTCTAACAACACAGTTAGTAGTTGCAAGGGTAGGGATCCAAACCCAAGTGTCTTAAATTGAAGTAAGTCTCTTTTCACTGTATACAATACCTCAAATATTGAGCTTGGTACAAAGATTCAATTTTTCTTCTAAAATGAATTGTGCAAATGCTGTACAGAGCAGCCTTGTACACTTACGGAGGCTTGGTGATGGTCATTTATATTGACTATAAAAATGGACTCTTTGGAGTTCTACATGAATGCCCCAATTTTAGAACTGCCACTATATGGAAAAACTCTCTATTCTTATTCTACATGTTGTCACACAAAATAAACCCAAAATTCTACTATACAAGGTAGTAGCCCACATACTTGAATGTTGGCGATAAAAGATGCATTCCAAAGATCTATGGTGGTTTCTAGCTTGGTTTTCATCTATTCTTTGGAGTAAAATACCCACCTGAGGGATGTTACGTGGTCATTTTCAGGATCCAATGAAATGGAACAACCTCATAAATTATAAAAGGCTGTGACAGAGACTGGTTAGATGTTCACAAACTATTTCGCTTCTCTTTCTGGACAAAAAGCTATACTCTATCTCCCATATTTCCCTATTTAGGTGTGACCATCTTTGTGAGTTCTAGCATATGAATTATGAGGAGAAGTGATGGATGACACCTCTAAAATGGGCTCATAAAAACTCATGGTTAGGTGCTCCGCTCTGCTCCTCCCCTCATCTACTGCTGAGAAGCCAGGAACATGGCAAGGCCCTTGTGGAGAGCTAAGCCCATAGAGGTTCCTGGCAACCCAAGATCTACCCTGAACTGAATGAACAATAAACAGATACACATTTGTTGTGTTGGGCTACTGAAATTCTGGGGTTCTTTATTATAGTGATGCCCTACTCTGAATAATCTAAGGCCTATGCAGATATGAGGAAGGTTTTACCACCTATTATTAAAATAGTAGCCAAAGTCCAGACCTTCCACGGTGCCAGTATTTTGCTGTCATGAATGACCATTCTGAACATTGTTGCTTACTGTTGTAAAAGTATGTCCCAAAGTTTTCAAGATCTGCCGAAACACCCCAATTCCACTTACAAAAAAATTGAATTGCAAATAACTGATCTTTTCTTGGTCTATTTCTGCAGCTTCAGCAACTTCAAAAAAAAAATGTGTCTTCCGAGCATTCTTCTTAAAAGAAAGGATGAAACACTTTCTGTTATGTAAATGACTTCTAAGCACCTTAAATATTGCTGGGTATAGTCAATAGATTTTAGCCATTTATAAAATATTTTGGCACAAGGATAGCAACACAATTGAATTGTTTTTTTTTCTATTTGATACCAACCCAGAGCATATGTCATTGCTATCTGTTGTCCATTTAAAATGATATTTCAGACTAAAATTGCTACTATAAAAAGTTCCCCGAACATCCTCCATTTTTGAGGCAGATGATGTGACACTGAAGTAGATAAAGAAGATTATGGTCCTAGTTAAGTCAGCATGGGGCAATGAAAACAGCATACTCAGAAGAATCTTCAATAAAGAGAAAATTCTTTATCTTTAATGAATATCCTAAAACTATAAAACTATACATTATCAGACCTGAGAAGTACATATTTAAAATCAACGTACTTAATCCAGCTGACTACTTCTCTACTAAAATGTGGAAATACTATTTTAAGGCAGAAATAATTTGTTTATATCAATAGGTTCTGAATATCTTAAAGGATTGGTCCAAGTCTCATGGCATGCACTTGATCAAATATTATTTTACTATTAAACTTATAGAGATAGTATATTTAAGAATTCTAAACACAGTACTGATTTTTTTAAATGACTGTTTTTTCCCTAATAAAAGGTCTTTGTAGTGAATGTATAAACAACTAATCAGCAAAAAACTGAAAGACAACATAGCAATTATCAGAAAATCTCATACTTCTCCATACGTTATTATACGTAAATAATAAACTTTTCTACTAGCACAGAATTTTTAAAAATTGAAACACATCATATTTTTGAAATATATATTTTTTTGATTTAGAGAGGAAATGAGAGGGGGAAAGCGATAGTGTTGCAGAAAGACTAAAAAACTAAGTGACGCTTTGAAAAAGTGGAGAAATCACAGTTTTAATAAAAAGCACAGACTCAGGGATTGATGAAATCCAAATCAGAGTGGGGGTAGCACGCGAGAACCTTGCTTTATAACTGCCCCTCCAGTTCATTGATTTGCAAATATACTTCCTCCCCCCAAGGCCCTGAAGGGAGAATTCTTTTCATCTACCCTTCCCCCAGGTTCAGGGCTCAAAACAAGGCCCCCTGCCTTACTGCACAGGACAGGGATTTGTTTGGTTTATTGGCCTAACATTCCTTGCAGAACCAGCCATCCTCCTTAATAGAAACATCAATAATGAGAAAAATAATTGACTATCTCCTTCCTGCACACCCCACACTGGGGATTGAGCCCAAAACCTGGGCATATACCATGACTGGGAATTAAACTGTGACCTCCTGGTTCATAAGTCAAAGCTCAACCACTGAGCCATGCCGGCTGGGCACACATCATATTTTTCTCAAGAATATCTGTTTCTTATACTTTCTTAGGTATAGCTTTCATCCTACCATAGATTGGCTCCAAATTTTATAAAGATTTCAGGGTTAAACTCAGGACAGGATTCAGATTCAAGGCAAAATATGACAGTGATAAGGATGGCAAATACTATATGAGCTATCAGATTACATTGACATAAAAATATCTACCAATACTAAGGTCTCCTAGAGCCCTTACACTATTTGGCTATCTCAGTATTTGGGTGTCCTTTCTGCTGACATAGTTTATCTTCTTTTATTACATTAAAACACTTCAAAAGTCTCATGATTGCTAAATAACTTTGAAAATATTTCACCTACTGCTCTGAAGGAGACCTCTCCCCCATCCACTCTGTTTACATTAAATATTTGGAAGAAAGATAGAAAGATAAGCAACATGCATTTATTGAAACACTGATTCATTTAAGATGATCTAAAATTCATTTTATTTTCAGTAAGGTAAGAACAAACAATAATCATGGAAACGTTTTACTAGTTCAGAGATGAAAATAAAGAGATACAGATTGCTATTCTGGATTCTTCTTGTCATAGATAAACTATTTCACATGGTAAAGTCAATAAGGCCACCTAACTCATGGCTGCCAATGTGTGCTCTGTCACTAAAGTTTACCACTGAAGAAATTGGAAACTCCAAAGGTATAAATTTATATTATCAATCAGGAGCATTGACTCTCCTTTTCAGTGTGAATTCCAAAGCTTTCAACATAGTTTTTTTTTAGACTGTTCATGCTCTTCAATATCTTGATAGTTCTTCCCTAGTGAAAGAATTATAATTAAACTAGAGGCCTGATGCGCAAAATTCGTGCAAAAGTAGGCCTTCCTTCCCCTGACTGCTGGCACCGGCTGCCCTGTGGCACCCGGGATCCTGGCTTCCCTCTGGCTGCCAGTAGGCACCCAGGACCTGGGCTTCCCTCACAGTCCTGGCTTCATCCGGAAGGTCATTTAGAAGGATGTCTGGTCTAATTAGCATACTATGCTTTATATATGCTATATATATATATAT
>PVJC01012058.1:0-40331 GCA_004026665.1 Murina feae | reverse complement strand
TGGAATTCAGCTTTAAGAATTAGAGCCCAGCTCGGCCGGCATGGCTCAGGGGTTGAGCATCAACCTATGAACCAGAAGGTCACGGGTTCGGTTCCCAGTCAGGGCACATGCCCAGGTTGCAGGCTTGATCCCCAGGAGGAGGCGTGCAGGAGGCAGTCGACCCATGATTCTCTCTCATCATTGATGTTTCTATCTCTCTTTCCCTCTCCCTTCCTCTCTGAAATCAACGGTGAAGAAATTTCAGTGCTGATCTTTTGCAAAATGTGTTCTTATAAAACTGGGTGCTGCCCTAGCTGATTTGGCTCAGTGCATGGAGTGTTGGCCTACAGACTGAAGGGTCCTGGATGGATTCCGGTCAAGGGCACATGCCTAGGTTGTGGGCTCGATGCCCAGTAGAGGGCGTGCAGGGGGCAGCCCATCAATGATTCTCTCTCATCATTGATGTTTCTCTCTCTCTCTCTCTCTCTCTCTCTCTCTCTCTCTCTCTCTCTCTTTCTCTCCCTTCCTCTCTGAAATCAATAAAAGTATATTTTTAAAAAAATTAGAGCCCATCCCTGCCCTCATCCCATCCTGGTGAACTCTTTCCAGAGGGGAAGCTGGGGTTCCAGCAGTTCTGGGCCAGGCAAATGCAGTAGCTACTGAGAGGGGATAACTGAGCGAGGCAGCCAGAGACACCGATGTGAGGTCGGCCCGTTTCCTAACTGAGGCTGCTCTGATTGAATCAACCACCACCCGCCTCGATTACCATAGTTTTGAAATAAGAAAAAGAGTATAAAATATTTCGTTTTACTGAACGGGGGATATCTCCACTTCACCCAATCTGGTACCCAGTTAATATAAAACCAATTAAACCCACTATTAACCTAAAAATTAGAGAACATAAATACTTGGGTACAGTTGAATTAAAAGACCATTTAATGCAGCGGTTCTCAACCTGTGGGTCGCGACCCCTTTGGCGGTCAAACAACCCTTTTACAGGGGTCGCCTAAGACCATCCTGCATATCAGATATTGACATGACGATTCATAACAGGAGCAACATTATAGTGATGAAGTAGCAACGAAAATAATTTTATGGTTTAGGGTCACCACAACATGAGGAACTGTATTTAAAGGGCCAGAAGGTTGAGAACCACTGATAATGATTCATGAGGCCCCAGGTAAATTGTCCTGTGCCGATTACCGTTTAGTAGCCCACGACATTTGCACTCACTCGGGCCTCCTGTTGAACCGGACACTGTCCCGACCCACGGGACATGCAACGTGGGGACTTCCGCAACGGTTCCTGCAAGGGAATGAAAGGACAGGAGACGCGATGAAATGGTGGCAAGACAGGGTTCTGATCAAGCCTCAAAATTTTATTTGTACAGCAGAGCAATATATACTTTAGGAGATGGTGGTGGGTAAGGGGGTTCATGGGAATTAGCCTATCTGCAGGGTTAGAGCAGACTCTGGAATGGCAGTCGTTACTTCAGGGCAGAAGATGTCTATCTTTGGCTGTAGGCCACAGGTCTGGTAACTAGAAGGTTTTACTAAAACTTTTTAAGTTAGCTTTGTATAATTCAATCTCTTTTATGGTTCCCAACAGGACACAGTAAACACATAATTAACTGAAGCCAGTTGAGGTGGTTTGTGTCAAGGTCAGCGAGTAGAGACACGCACAAAATCCAAAATATATAGATAGGACATCTGGGGTTAGGGATATACTATTAGACACTCTATCACATTTTTTGTTTTGTTTTGTTTTGTTTTTAATTTTGTTTTATCACTTAAAGTATTACAAAGAGTGTTAAATAAGTCTCCATTTTTCCCCCTTGACTTTTCCCCTCTCTTCTCTCCCCCCCCCCAGTGTCTTGTGTCCATTGATTATGCTTATATGCATGAATACAGGTCCTTCAGTTGATCTCTTAACTCCCCCTCAACCCTCCCGAGCCTTCCAGCTGTAGTTCAACAGTCTGTTCAATGCTGTTCTGCCTCTGTATCTGTTTATGTTCATCAATTTATAATGGTCTTTATTATCCATAAATAAGTGAGATCATGTGGTATTTTTCTTTCATTGACAGGCTTATTTCACTTAACACAATGCTCTCCAGTTCCATCCATGCTGCTGCAAATGGTAACAATTCCTGCTTTTTTACAGCAGCGTAGTATTCCATTTATCACATTTTAACTGCTTGTTTCGTTTAGCTTGGGAAGTGATTCCGAGTACCACATAAGCCATTCTAGGCAGCTTGGAATAAAATGTAGATGGATACACAAGTCTGAATGGAGGTAGAGTTTATAATACTCATCAATCCTTTTTCCTCTATGCTCTTTCATTTAGGGCAGTGGTTCTCAACCTTCTAGCCTTTTAAATACAGCTCCTCATGTGGTGACCCAACCGTAAAATTATTTTCGTTGCTACTTCATCACTGTCATGCTGCTGCTGTTATGAATCGTCATGTAAATGTCTGATATGCAGGATGGTCTCAGGCGACCCCTGGGAAAGGGTCGTTCGCCCGCCAAAGGGGTGGCAACCCACAGGTTGAAAATCACCGATTTAGTGAGTCTTTATTTAGTCCTTCCGCACAGAGTGGATAGCGTTGACCACCGGGGAAGGACAACAACAAGTAACATTCAAAACGTGGCATTTATGGTTCGGTGGCAACTAGGAGAGGCCACGGGAGAGAAGGCCACGTCGCTGAAGAAGGAGCGCACACACTTGCTAGTAGACACGGCTCTCTGGGCGATGCTAAGCTTCCCCTCCATGCATCCTACCTGCTAAGAGCATATTCATATCCCTCGGGAGGTTCCGGTTCCCAGACAAGGAGCCGGCTGAACATGTTGAAACGCTGGTGTCGGCCACAGCTCTGTCCACACTGGCTGTGCTTCCGGACGTGCAAGGCCGCATCCTGGGAGGTGAGAAATTCAGGAGTGAGGCAGAGCAGTTGGTCCATCCAATGTGGGTGGCGGGGATCTGGAGTTGAGCTCGTGTCTGATCCTTGCTTGCCGTGCTAACTTAGGCAACAGATTTAGAACATTTTCCGAGCCTCACTTCCTCCTCTGTAATGACCCATCCAGCGGGGCTTTATGACAACAGGAAAAAAATGCATATTTGATAGGTCAATATGAAGTCCTCATCGCTCTGCCAATGGAGTAGGTATTCAATGATAGTAACGACTGATATCAAGTGTGAGAGCAACAATACGAAGTTTTTTAAAAGAGGCCTTCATCTTTTGTCGATGCATGTTGATGCCTACGGCAGCTCAATATCACATTATCTCCGATTTTACATGCGGAAATGTATGAGTTGAAAAACATATGCCGGGCAACTGTGGCTCCAGCATCGACCTATGAACCAGGAGGTCATGGTTCGATTCCCAGTCAGGGCCCATGCCCAGGTTGCAGGCTCCATCCTAGAAGGAGGCGTGCAGGAGGCAGCCCATTGCTGATATTTCTCTCTCAACGATGTTTCTCTCTCTCTATCCCTGTTCCTTCCACTCTCTCTTAAAATCAATAAAATCATGTATATATATGTATATATATATTTCCTTACACATTGAAATACTCCATAACAAAAGGTTCAAAAATGCAAGCCATTTGAAGAATGGCATGAAAAGGAATGGCTTTTCCCAAAACCCAACATTTCCCCCCAATCACTTTTCCTGGCTCAGGGACACACTGGGTCTATACACAGGCAGCAAAGGACAAGCTATGGAACTAACAGTCCAGCCTCCTCACACTGAGAAGGGAAAAGCTTGTCGGATGCCAGAATCTCGGAAGGCCCTCCAGCTTCCCCACCCCGGGTCCCCCTCTGATGGCGCCTGCTACAGCGTGGCTTGATGTTCAACCAGAAAATCACCCAGCGCGGAACAAGTGGAGGATGAAGCACCATATTGGACTACCATATGGCCACTAACCTCCGAGGTTGGTCACAACTATCAATGTAGAAATCTGAGAACAGAATGAGCCTCAGGATAGAACTGCTTCGCACTCAAGCATGCTATATAATTGGCTGGAGTGAGAAACTAAAAAATGTCTCCGAAACCAGATGGATTTGAAATGTTCCATTATTCATAAACACTCTCTCTCTCTCTCTCTTTTTTTTTTTTTTTGCATTTGTACTCATTCCCGTTCCCAAACGCGCTGCCACAGCAATTTGCTGAAGAAGGTGTGAAAAGGGACACACATCTTTGCTTGCTTTTCCGGGAGGGGTCTCGTCTGCAGCCACGGCGCACGGGGACGGAGCGAAAGGAAGGGCTGGGAGGCAGGCGTGTTTCAGGGATGTTCTCAGGAGATCCGTGTTACCTGTGAGTGTGTGTCTGGCGGGGTTGAGGGGGGGGGCAGTCAGGGGTGGTTCCTTGTGAATATGGCCTCAGGTGATCATGGGCTTACCTCTTCTCTTTTAAAATATTTTTTTATTGATTTCTGAGAGGAGAGGGAGGGGAGAGAGAGAGAGAGAGAGAGAGAGAGAGAGAGAGAGAGAGAGAAACATCAATGATGGGAGAGACATGTTGATTGGTTGCCTCCTGCATGAGTTTGGACCAGGGCCAGGGAGGGGCCTGCCACCGAGGTATGTGCCCTTGACCAGAATTGAACCTGGGACCCTTCAGTCCTCAGGCTGATGCTCTGTCTGAGCCGAAGCGGCCAGGAACTGATGCTGGGCTTTCAGAGCGTGGAGCTGCGGTAGCTCATGCCCTCCAAACTCCAAGCTGCTAGTTCCTCCTCTGTAATCCTTCAAGGGACAGTCGTTGATGTCCTTCCGACACCACGTGGGAGAAAAGGGCTCCGTCTCTTCCCACCTCCACGCTCCCCCACCTTCCACTCCATCCTCCAATTGGAGAGAAAACTCAGCAGAGCTGCGCATAGAGGCGGAGACAGTTTTTCAAATAAACAAGGCAACCGAGAAGAAACTCATCGGTGACACGTGTGCGCCACGAAGGGCTAGAAAAACCCCTCACGCACGCCGCTTGGCGATCTGATCACTTACCTGCCAGAAGAAACCCAGGAAGAGCTGCATCTTTCAAAGAGTGCCTGTGGAGAGGAAAAGGCGGGCCCGAGCTGGTTTGGCTCAGTGGATAGAGCATCGCCCTGTAGACCCGAGGTCAAGAGCATGGACCTTAGTTGCAGGCTCCTCCCCGGACCCGGCCCTGGTCGGGGCATGGGCAGGAGGCAACCGATCGATGTGTCTCTGTCACATGGATCTTTCTCTCTGTCTCTCCCTCTCTCTCCCCCTCTCCCTGAACATCGATGGGAAAATATCCACGGGTGGAGGATGAACAGAAACCACGAAGAAAAACAGCTCTCCCATCTGTGACATGGAAATGAGGGTGCAAGGTTGTGCCGCCAACACCGGACGCCAAAGCCGCATGTTTCATCCGACATGCGCATGGCCCTTAGAAATAGGGAATCTGCTCTCAGAAGGTGTCAATGAGATGATTGTTCAGGGGGCAGTTCGTCTGGTGTGATTTATATGGAGGACGACATAGCCAATGGTTCTGAGCTTGGTAATAGGCAATTAATAGAAATGATGAATCCTAGCCATGCATTCACTCCTAAATCTTCCTCATCTCCAGTTCGGGCATTCCATCAAAATTGCCAGTGTGCGCCCTAACCAGTTTGGCTCAATGGATAGAGTGTTGGCCTGAGGACTCAGGGGTCCCAGGTTCAATTCCGGTCCAGGGCATGTACCTTGGTTACGGGCACATCCCCAGTGGGAGGTGTGCAGGAGGCAGCTGATTGATGTTTCTCTCTCATCGATGTTTCTGGCTCTCTATCCCTCTCCTTTCCTCTCTGTAAAAAAAAAAAAAAAAAAAAAAAAAAAATCAATAAAAAACAAATTGCCAGTGTGCATAAAACCGGCCGAAATCCACACCTGAAACCTTCAGTTTCAATGCAAGGGAGTGTAACCATCATGATGATAAAATTCAATGTGTGTGGCTCTAGCCGGTTTGGCTCAATGGATAGAGTCGGCCTGCGGGCTGAAGGGTCCCAGGTATGAATGATTCTGGCCAAGGGCACATGCCCAGGTGGTGGGCTCAATCCCCAGCAGGGGGGCATGCAGGAGGCATCTTGATGTTTCTCTCTCTCTCTCCCTTTCTCCCTTCCTCTGTGAAATCAATAAAAATACGTGTTTTTTTTTAAAAAAAAATTCAATGTGTATTTTGCTGGGTTGCTAATGATCTAGATACAGTAGCTACCTAGAATATTTGCACGTCTGGGTCTCAGTTTGGGAGAAGAATGTGCCATTGTAGATGATTCAAATAGAACATAATCTATGAGAGATTTAGCTGTAACAAGGATGTGTTTATTTTATTTTTTTACGGGAAATTCACTTTCTCATTATATTAGTTCAAGAGCAAAGGGAGTTGAATGGGTATCACTTGACACCAGAAGTCTTTCCCTCCCAGCCTTCCAGGCAGGTGGTTCCCCATCCCCTCAGCCCTTCTCTGAAGCATTTCTCCAGAGACAACTGCCACTCATCTATTCTCGCGTATTTGCTTTCCTAGATGTGAATTATCCCTGCCATGCAGTAAAGCTAGGAGGGAAATTGCTTCTTCATATAGTAATTGTACGTTCAACCTCTCAAGGAACTACCGAACTCTTCGCTGTAATGGCTGCCTGAACCACTGTACATAAAGAATACCATTTTGGTCCAGTCAGCGTGACTCAGTGGTTGAGTGTCGACCTGTGAACCTGAAGGTCACAGTTTGAATCCCTATCATGGTGCATGCCTGGATTTCAGGCTCCATCTCCAGTGTGGGGCATGCAGGAGGCAGCCGATCCATGATTCTCTCTTATCATTGATGTGTCTCTCTCTCTCTCTCTCCCTCTCCCTTCCTCTCTGAAATCAATAAAAACATAGTTTGTTTGTTTTTTTTAAAAAGTGAGCTCTTGCTTCCTAAATAATCCTGCTTGCTTTGTGTTAGCTCCTCTCTTGCTGCATGCAATGATTCCTGCCCCCTCTAGCCTTCTGCAACCTTATACAACCCCGTCAGCACTGATTTCGTAAATAGCTTTTGAAGCTCTTACTGACCACCGCCGCCAAAGAATGGACACATGTGCTGAATGGATCAGCATTTCCTCCTGACCGCTTAGCAAAACCTCCCCGAGAGGCTGATAAGGAAACACACACCAACAAGAGAATGGCGGTCCCATCCCCAGAGAGACAGGCGGAAGTCATACGTCCCAAGTCAGGAAAAGAAAGGCAGGACGTGGGTGATTCAGGGAAAGGCGCAGCGTTCCGGGCCAGACAGGAAGCACCGACATATGGCACCCGAATCAAAGGGGACCATCGGGCCTCCGCTCAATTGTTCGAATCAGAGTCCGCCATCTTCAAGCAATGGGGTCCTTGGGCCGTCAGCTGAGTGAAATCAAAAGCCATGATTGATGGGGACGTGGGTGACTGAGAGAGCATGGCAGGAGGAACGAGAATTCGCTGTCGAATGAGTACAGATGAGAAAAGTTGGCTTTGATTTTCCTTTGGGGTCATATATCAAGACTAGAGGCCTGGTGCATGATACTCATGCACTCGGCTGGTGGGAGATGGGTCCCTCAGCTCAACCTGTGCCCTCTCACAATCCAGGAGCCCTTGGGGGATGTCCAAGCCAGCAGTCTGACATCCAAATTAGCGCCACCACTGGGACACTCACAAGCCATGAACCCAGCTCAGGGCTTCTGGCTGAGCCGAGCTCCCCGATGTGGGAGTACACTGACCACCAGGGGGCAGCTTCTGCATTGAGTGTCTGCCCTCTTGTGGTCAGTGTGCATCATTCTGCCATTCAGTTGATTTGCATATTAGCCTTTTATTATATAGGATAGATGGTCTAAGGCTCCTAACTTGGGTTTCTCTAAAATATTCATTTTCATGGCTCCGTGAAGATGCTGAATCTTCACAGATCACACGCTAATCTGGAGTAGAACTGACATGCATTCTAATGAGGAGTGAGAGACATTATACCCGCAGGAATGAAAACTGGGTATAAACACAGGTAGGGGACTTTGAATCACGTTGTAAGCAATCATAGTAGCCGTCCCCCTGAAGAGGGTCACAAAACCCTCTAGAAAATATCTTTTTTTTATATTAATATATTTTATTGATTTTTTACAGAGAGGAAGGAAGAGAAATAGAGAGTTAGAAACATTGATGAGAGAGAAACATCGATCAGCTACCTCCTGCACACCCCCTACTGGGGATGTGCCCAGGGTTTGGTATTTTTCATTCTGATGCAAAGGAAGTCACTTGATAGAGAAAAGCCTGTGAGTGGAGAGAGGCAGGAAAGAGGGGGTAGGACCCAGGAACTCCAAGGCCTGCCCGTTCCAGCCCCCTTTTCTGCTTCCATTTCTGGTCACCACCCAGTAGCCACCTCCCTCTTCTGCCATCTGAACCCTCTGCTGAATCTCCATTTCCTGGGATAAAGAGAAGACCTCACACTGCCTACCCCCGTGCCAACACATAGTTCATCTGCGCTTATCCAATAGCAAAGGTGCACTTGAGCCCGGCCCGTGTGGCTCCGTGGTTGAGCATCAACCTAGGAACCAGGAGGTCACAGTTTGATTCCCCATCAGGGCACATGCCCGGGTTGTGGGCTCCATCCCCTGTGCAGGGTGTGCAGGAGGCAGCCGGTCCATGATTCTCTCTCATCATTGGTGTTTCTGTTTCTCTCTCCCTCTCCCTTCCTCTTTGAAATTAATAAAAAATGTATCTATACTAGAGGGTCATTGCACAGAGAGATTCGTGCAATAGGCATTCCCTTCCCCTGGCTGCCCGCACCGGTTTTCCTCCAACACCCAGGACCCAGGCCTTCACTCTGGCTGCAGTGGAGAAGTCAAGCCTCGTCAGCCTTCTGTCTTTGCTCTAACGCTCTGCGCCTTCGTATACAAATTAACCACCATCTTGGTTGGGTTAATTTGCATACTCATCCGATTGGCTGGTGGGTGTGGCGGTGTGACACCAATTTGCATGTTTCTCTTTTATAGGTGTAGCTTTATAAAAGGTACACATGAGGTCTTGCAAATGCCCTATTCGTATTTCCACAATTTTAAAAGGGGAAAGGAAGGTCAGGCAAGGACAGAGTAGGTTCTGAGTTAGGGTGTGTAATAATTTTGAGGTTGTGGGGAAACGGAAAACACACCTGGGGCTGTGCATTCTTATTTAAAACACAACAGCAGCCACAGAGAAACTCAGGGTGCTGCCTGAAGAGAATTCGTTGCTCTCCCTGGCACTTTGATTCCTCTTGGAGATTTATTTCACTTCCAGTGATTTCTTGGGGGAGTCCAATAACATTTCACTCAAGAGTGAAAAGGGGTCAGTTTGGGTCTTGTCAGGGTGGCTTGGATCTTTCTTGCTGACGGGGAATTAGTGTACCTGTATCTAGCAGCCATGAAATACGTTTTCTGCTACAGCGATATTGCTGGCGGTGCATAAAACAAATGGACCGGGTCAGAAAGAGGCCGACTCTCCCTGTAAATAGAACCTTCTGGATCTGTGTGACTTCCAAAATGTCCCCCAAAGATTTCATTCTCGTTTTATTTTCCGTCGACAGAAACGCTTCACCAACTCAGTTCCTCCTCGTCACAGCCTCAGGGGGCAAGTTCTGTAGGATGAGCCCCAATGCACAGGCAAGGATGCTGAGATGTGGAAGTTGAAAGTCTTGTCCCAGGTCTCAAGCTTGCTGGCTTGAGCCGCTATACGAAGATCCCACCAGACAGAGGAACCCAAAACCCGTTCGAAAGGTCCTTTCTGGAGTTCCTCTACTTGATACCGAACCTTACTGGGTCAAGTTACAAAAAGATATTTTCTAGCCCTGACTGGTTTGGCTCAGTGGATAGAGCATTGGCCTGGGGACTGAAGGGTCCCAGGTTCGATTCCGGTCAAGGGCATGTACCTGGGTTGTGGGCACATCCCCAGTAGGGGGTGTGCAGGAGGTAGCTGATCGATGTTTCTCTCTCATCAATGTTTCTAACTCTCTATCTCTCTTCCTTCCTCTCTGTAAAAAATCAATAAAATATATTAATATAAAAAAAAGATATTTTCTAGAGGAGATACTATGGCATGCATCGTTCCTGTATTTTTAGAGAATGGAACAGACCAACTCAAAAGGACAGTATCACAGGTCAGCCAATCAAGAAGTGAGCTTGTGGTTGGAAGACAGTGAATCGCCACAGGTGTTTGTTTAACTCTTGCGTATAACTCATCTGAACAGTGTGCATCCCCCCACTTGGCTTTGGAAATTAAATGCCATGTGATTCACCGCCTCAGCCTTGGACAAAAGATCATGATGAAAACGGCTTATGAGGTGTCTCTTATCTCCCTTGGCCTGCTCCTGCTCCTCACTAAATCCCTCTGGACTACGGGGCTTCACAAGGAATTTGATATTCTCAGGGTTTGCCGTGCCAGTGACGATGCTGGAGAGGAATGGAACTCTAACCTTCCCATCCTGCGAATTGGATGTTTCATCCCAGATTATAATGAAGGTACCCTTGAGAACGTGGAACCATCCAGAAGATGAGTCCATCGTCTAGGATAGGGGTGGGTAGGGGTGGAGAGGAGCTGAGGAAGAGAAGACAGTAGTGATGTCTGAAAAGGGATTAGAGGAAAGCCAGGACAGTGGGATGGCTCCAAGCCCAGGCAAGGAACTTCAAGAAAAAGGGAGAGTTTGCCCTGGCCATTTTGGCTCAGTGGATAGAGCACTGGCCAGTGGACCAGAGAGTCCCAGGTTCGATTCCAGTCAAGAGCACATACCTTGGTTGCAGGCTCCTCCCCTGCCCAGGCCTTGGTCAGGGCACATGCAGGAGGCAACCAATCAATGTGTTTCTCTCACATCGATGTTTCTTTCTGTCTTTCCCTCTCTCTTTCACTCACTCTGAAAATCAATGGAAAAAATATCCTTGGGAGGGGAGGAAGAGGAGGAGGAGGAGGAGGAGGAGGAGGAGGAGGAGGAGGAGGAAGAGGAAGAGGAAGAAGAAGAAGAAGAAGAAGAAGAAGAAGAAGAAGAAGAAGAAGGGAAGTTCAACAACACTAACTACTCTAATATCTGAGTATCATGGTGGAGGAGACTGTTGGGTTTGGAAATTAGGGTATAATTGGTAATTTAAGGGGTAAAGAAAATTAAAAACAGCAACAACAAAGAAATGAACTTGTATTCAGTAGAAATTTAGAGAAAAGGAAATTTAAAGTGTGATGGTAATAGCTGAATGGTTATTTTTTGAAAGGCTTCTTGGTGATGGGAAGGAGAATGAGAGGAGATAAGCAAGCTTGGTTGGTTGTTAATATGGTGAAATGGGCACAGCTTTAGCCTGTTGAAATGTAGTTAGTAGAAGAGAGATGAAAACGAATTTGCGAGGAGCTAGAGGAAGGGCTGGAAGAGAGGGACATCACATGTCACATTGAATTAATTCTGCATTAATATCACAAGCTATGCTTTTCTATAGTGGCCCCACTAAATACAGAATTATTCACTTCCAAATAGTTGTAGAACACACACAAGTACAAACACATACACATCCTATATAATAAAAGGGTAATATGCAAATTGACCCTAACAGAACGACTGGGAATGACTGGTACTATGACACACACTAACCACCAGGGGGCAGACGCTCAATGCAGGAGCTGCCCCTGGTGGTCAGTGTGCTCCCACAGGGGGAGCTCTGCTCAGCTGCAAGCCAGGTTGACAGCTGCCAGTACAGCGGTGGTGGTGGGAGTCTCTCCTGCCTCCTCATCAGCACTAAGGATGTCCGACTACAGCTGAGGCCTGCTCCTCGCTGGCAAGTGGATATCCCCCAAGGACTCTTGGTCTGCCAGAGGGATGTCTGACTGCCAGCTTAGGCCCGATCGCCTAGGGAGCAGGCCTAAGCCAGCAGGTGGACATCCCCCGAGGGGTCCCAGACTGCGAGAGGGCACAGGCCTGGCTGAGGAAACCCCCCCCCCCCCGAGTGCACAAATTTTTGTGCACTGGGCCTCTAGTCTTTACATAAACCACAGTATGCAATGTTATAACCTTCATGTATAAAACCTGAAAGTATAACATCAGTAATTTAGACAGGTGATTATTCGATGATACTAAATATGATAGTAAAAATAATATGTTTTAGGTTATCTTTTAATGTTTACCCAATCCTCCACATAATTAAATACCATGTCTTTTGGACAGTTTTATTCTTTTCCACTTTCCAGCTACAATGATCATAAAGATACTGGTTCTACAGTTATTTTGAGTCATACCAATAGAAAGAGAATTAAGAATACATAATTTTGCTTCAATATGACACATTAAAAGGAGAAATTAGATCTGTATAGTGATTATTATTTTTACATATGATCAACATCAGTGTATAGCTCCAGAATATTTTCATATCCTCCTGTATTAGTCATAATCATAACTTTCCTTTTTGTGTGAATTTTCTTCTTTCAGAAAGCTTTTATAAGCAGAAAACTCTCTTAGACTTTAAATAGAATTATTTCACTGTGCCCACATCCTGGAATGATAATTTAATTGGAAACAGAATTTTAGGTTGGTCATTATTTTCCTCTCCTACTTTGATGTTATCATTTCATCATCTTATATCTATTTTTTGAAAAATGTAGGGTCAACTAAACTTTGGTAGGTAATTTGACAATTGTCAATGGGCATTTGTCGGTAATTTGATGATTCTCAATGGCTATTTTGAGATTTTCTTTTTCCTTAGTTCCCTGAAGTTTTACTGCAAGTCCAGTGTGACACTATTTCTAATTTCTCATTTTTCACTTGCCTGCCTCTCAAATCTGAGGAGCTAGTCCTTTGTAAAATGGCAAAGCATTCATTACCTTTTCAAAATATTTTTTCTCCTATTCTCCTTGTACTTCTCCTATTCTGGTCTCCATATCATAAGAGCTCATCATCTTCATAATCACATCTCTTTATTTTCATGCTGGATTCTTGATAAAGTGTCTTCAGTGAAGTCACTAATGTATTTTTGTGTTCATCTAACTCACTATTTAGCTGTATTAACTACTGTTGACATTTTGATTTTAAAGACAACATTCTATAATCACAATTTCATTTTATTCTTTTCCACATTTTGTCTGTTGGCATTGCTTTTCTTGGTGGGTGTTTTATTCTTCACTTACTTATTTTTTAAACCTTTATACTTCTGGGAGTGCTAAACATTGTTTGTTATGTTTCCAGAGTCTTGATATTGATTAAGTATTATTTTTTTTTCTATTTTGTGATCTTTTTACATTGTGGACTCAACACAAAGATTATTTTTACCGCTGTGGGATTCCCAAGAAAGGGCAGCTCTAAGTTTTAGTTTTTCAAACACAAAAAAGAAGATGGGGCCATCAGACTAGGTTGTTTGCCTAAAAGCAAAAGCTGATGTTGCATTCACAGATCTACGCAGAGGCCCGATGGAACCCCTCAACTCCATCTTTCTGCTCTTAGAATAATCACATACGTATTGAAATCACACTGTGTTACCACCCTGCTTGATAGCCTTTAGGTAGGATAAAGCATAAAGTCCTTTATTCTGAACAGAGCCTAGACAAATCCTTGATTTATACTGGCCACCTCACTAAACCACAATTCCAAATCCAGTTGGATCCTGGTGGGGACTTACAAACTGGTTCTCATCATTGGAATTATGCTTTGGTGAAAAGATTGTAGGTCAAGGCAATTGAAAGTACCTGTGTTTTCTTTATACACCTCTCCCCACTGCAGACCCCCTGACCACATAGAGAAGAAGTTCTCCATCAACACCACCTCCATCAGACTGTGAGATGTGCTGACCAGCACAAACTTTTTAATCGTACAATGCCACTGAGAGGTGGGGGTTATTTGTTACTGCAGCATAACCTAGCCTACCCTGACTAATACACTGATCCTACAAGATCCTCCACAATTAGCTTATAGCTTACTTCTTCAGGCTCATTTTGTACAATCCCCCCCTTGTTTTTAAATCCCCAGCACACTGGCATTGTTTGATTTCTGAAATACAGCTGCTACTTTCTATTTGTTATGCCTCTATTGGGGACATTCTTCCTTGTCCTCTTTGACTGCCTTCATCTTCAATTTTCAGGTCATACACCACTTCCTCGGGGAAGCTGACCCTTATTCTCCATTCTAAACCACAAGCTTTCATCAATTTCTCTCTCTCATAGAACCCTACTCGTGTCCTTAATAGCATTTTGTTCAATATTTAATTATGTGTTTATTTGTACAATGTCTTCCTTCCCTCGCCTGGACGTCGTATCTGTGCAAGGAAGGGAACTGTTTTGTTCATGACTATTTACACAACACGAGGTAGGGATTCAGTACACCTCTTCATCGATTCATACTTATTTGTGGTTGAATGAGTGCATTGCTCATTTTAAAAATCTGTGCCTAAGTTTCCAGGAGAAGGGCTTCTATTATGCATTCTCTTGTGAAATGTGAGGTGAAAGCTATTATGATAATCATTCCAATTAGACACTCTATGTAACAGTCTCCTGAAACTTTCTTTGCCAACTTCAAATTATCTTTACTACTTATTATAATAATTAGACTGTACAGTCCTGGACACATGCCTGGCAATGCTACCCGATGAATGGGTGACGATATTAGCTTTATGCCATCAAGTCTTCCCTGAAAACAGAAAACCAAATATACACTATAGAAACCTTTCATAGACCAAAATGTATCTCATTGTGGATTCCACAGTCATTATTCCATTTCAAGACAGATTTAAAATATATATATATATATATTTTATTGATTTTTTACAGAGAGGGATAGAGAGTTAGAAACATCGATGAGAGGGAAACATTGATCAGCTGCCTCCTGCACACTCCCCACTGGGGATGTGCCTGCAACCAAGGCACATGCCCTTGACCAGAATCGAACCCAGGTCCCTTGAGTCCGCAGGCCGACGCTCTAAGCATTGGCTTAGACAGCCAAACCTGGTAGGGGAAGACAGAATTTTTTATTTTCTTCATTATCTTGGAAATTTGTAGCATAAAGTACATGACATAATAGGTGGACCCACCGTATGCTTTATGAGAAACAATTGAATGGCTAACTGTGTTAATTTTCATCTGATTACTAATAACTAGAACACTAGATGGTGATCACCATACAAATCAAAGAAATAATGTAAGAATTTAATTCCAGAGCCTCGTTTTCTTTTAGAAGACGCTCATCTACAGGTTCCTGGTAGAAGGTGATTTGATAGGCAACAATGTCACGAGAGTAAGAGGTTTCTGAGACGGCGGATGCAGCCCAGGCAAACACAGCTCACAATGAGATGGTAATACAGTGCATGACCTGCCTGATATTCTTATTACTGCCCCGAGAAATCCCTTGAATGGATTTATATTAGAATGCGTCCAAGCCAAACACAGGCGTCTTAACAATTGGTTTCGGTTTTACCATTCAGCGATTATATTGTTCATTGAAACATGCAAGACGAGGCTGTTTCATCAGAAAATGGTTACTGTTCACAGTACCTGTAAGAGATCTTTTATCCCATTGCAAGCTCGGGTGTAGTTTTGTGTGTTGTTGTTTTTTTTGCTAACATGGGGAACAGGGTACTCAGGGAGGCCATCCTGATGGGAAATCGGAGAATTGTCTAGGAAAAGGTGTTCAACTTGGGGTCACTCCGGCTTTTGGTCCCCGAAAAGCAAAGAAAAACAATGGCATCTGTTCAAACAAAAGAAAAAAACAAGAACACGATCATGAGAGAATTAAGTGATCAAACCCAGCCTTTGAAATGAAAGATTAATTAACACGTGCTAGCCTCTGGGGCAAAACACCAGGCCCCCAGTTCTCAGAGTTGAAAAGAGAGCATTTTCTGTGTAAGAGAGTGTGAGTGTGTGTGAGTGTGAGTATGTGTGAGTGTGAGTGTATATGTGTGTGTGAATATGTGTGTGTGTGAGTGTGTCTGTGTATGTGTGAGTGTGTCTGTGTGTGAGTGTGAGTGTGAATGTGAGGGTGAGTGTGTGTGTGTATGTGTGTGTGTATGTGTATGTGTGAGTGTGTCTCTGTGTGTGAGTGTGTCTGTGTGTGTGTGAGTGTGAGTGTGACTGTGTGTGTGAGTGTGTGTGAGTGTATGTGTGTGTGTCTGTGTATGTGTGAGTGTGTCTCTGTGTGTGAGTGTGTCTCTGTGTGTGAGTGTGTCTGTGTGTGTGTGAGTGTGAGTGTGAGTGTGTGTGAGTGTGTGTGAGTGTGTATGTGTGTGAGTGTGTGTGTGTGTATATATATATGTGTGTATATATGTGTGTGAATGTGTATGTTCAGTAATGGCTTATAGGTTAAACCCAGGCGACACCCTCTCTCCCTGAGAACTTGAAACCTCACAGCGAGGTTTACACCCTGGGGCTGAAATGGATGGACGCGTGTCACAGGGAAGAACTCAAATTGTTTCTCATCGTCGCCTTCATTCCCATCACGCGTGTGGACACATAAAGGGTGCAGAATCGAGGGCGTCGGAAAGCAGAGGCCCCGAAGCTTGGGAGGAATGTGATGTATTGAGCAGAGCGGGGCGGGTCCTGTGTTGCCAGTAGGATGAGCTTGTTGTAAATGAAATAGCTTTAAACTCTCACTTCTCGTTGCTAACTAACCTGGCCTCTGACCTTGTTCCTATTTCTGAGGCTCAGTGAGGCCTCACCTGGACACAGTGGGACCCATAGCCATCCCTGGGGCGTGGCTGCCAATTGGGGCCACTCTCTTGGGGGGCCCAGAGGGGGGTTGCTTCCTTGTGCCCTGTGCCTTAAACCCCTGACCCACCCCAGCTTTTAATTCATTATTCACCCACTTCCTTAGTCCACTTGTTAAAAAGAAAATTGGTAATGCTGCTGCTCCAATACGAGGGTGGTGGAGAAATGGTATCGCCGAGTAAAAGGACAACCTTGTCAAAACACGACAGCGATCCAGTGCCTGTTGCTTGCTATTCATAGAAAATGCCAACTTCTGCAAATAGCAACCGCGTGCCGTGAGCTCCACACACTCGAAGTTCTGCTGCGGAGCGAGACGTTTTTATTTTGGTGGCGTCAGAGGCGGGGGTGGGAGTGGGGTCTCTCGTTTGCTAGAAGCTTAGCATGAACAGCGTGCATGCACACACAACACACACATGAACACACATGCACACACGCACACACATGCACGTGCCCCACAAGCAGCCCTAGTCCGTGCAGCTCACCGCCCAGAAAGGCGATCTGAGCCCTAAATCTGTTCCCAGGCCATTTTCATTCATAGCCACGGGGTCGTTCCTGTGACAAGCCCGCGTCTGAAGTTATGATGGTGCTGGCTTTGCCAGCGTGGAGGAGGGAGAACGGCTTGGGGGAGGGGGGTCTGCAGGGGGAGAGGAGGTCGGGGGTGGGGGCAGGGGGGCGCATGCTGCCACTCAGACCCCTGGGAGCTCCAAGCCTCTGCAAGGATTTTGAGGACCAGTTCTTGCCCTGGCTCCCCAGCCAGGTGCTTTCCAGGTTCCGCCCAAAAGCATCAGGAGTGGCTGCTAGTTCAAGTCCCCTGTGCACCGCCCTGCTGGGGGGCCTGCCTGGGACTCCATGGCACTCACATTGTAAAAAGCCAGTGCACAGCCCGGCCGGCATGGCTCAGTGGTTGACCTAGGAACCAGGAGGTCAGGGTTCGATTCCAGGTCAGGGCACATGCCCGGGTTGCGGGCTCCATCCTCAGTAGGGGGCGTGCAGGAGGCAGCCGGTCCATGATCCTCTCTCATCATTGATGTTTCTCTCTCTCTCTCCCTCTCCTGTCTGAGATCAATAAACAATATATATATTTAAAAAAGAAAAGAGCTCGTGCACAGACCTGAGGGGGTGGTTCCGTGCTCAGCAGACCCCACTCGATGGTATCCACTGGCACTGCGGCCAGGCAGGGGACTGCCCTTGCCCGGGAATGCTTCCAGCACCTTCCAGGTGACCACAGCCCCTAATGGGGCCTCCTATTCATCTCCGCCTCCATCACAAGAAGCCGCGGCAGCCTCTGCAGTAAATCTCTTTCTGTCTGGAAGCCGCAGCCACCACGGGGTGGGGGGATGGGGGGGTAGGGGGGTGTCCCCTTGTCTCCAGGCCTAACTGGCTTCTCCCCCCTCGGCCCCCGCATGTGCTGCCTCCCACAGTGATTGCAACACGCCTGTCCTGAGCCTCATGGTGGAGACACAATGTTCCCTAAGGCACAGCCTCTCTCTGTCCCTTCAGACCGGAGGACAGGACCAGGGCAGCGTGTCCCCAGGCCGCCGTCCCCAGCCGGAGGAGGGGTGCGAAAGCCCCTGGCCCAGCCTCGGGGACACAGGGCGCCGGCTGATCCTCTCTCAGGGCCATAAATAAAGGGCGGAAGTTTTAGGCACCCAGCCTGGTGAATGGGTGGGCGAGCGGGCTTTTTTCTCTCTGACCCCTGTTTGAACTCAACCTCGGGCTCCTAAGTGAAGGCCCGACAAAGTGGGGTGGGAGGAAGGTCTCTCATGGACACGAACACCCCTTCCCACTCCACGTGGAGAAATACGATGCCGCATGTGGGCTTGGGAGGGGGGGCAGGGGTGGGTAGGAGGTGGGGTAGGAGGGGGTTTGCAGGAAGAAGGGACAGGGGAACAAAATAAGAGCTGTCATCTCTCCAAGCCTCTCCCACAGCGGGAGGATTTCACAGAGAACCAATTCCTTAGCTCCACCAGCACTTATGGGCAGGGGGCTTGTGCGTGGTGTGCAAGGCGCTGTGCAGGCCCCTGAACACACAAGTTTAGAAAGACAAGCTGTTGCCCCGTCGTTTCGCTCAGTGGCTAGAGCGCCGGCCTGAGGACCGAAGGGTCCCTGGTTCGATTCCGGCCAAGGGCATGTACCTCCTCCGTTGCAGGCTGGATCCCCGGCCCTGATCAGAAGCGAGTGCAGGAGGCAACCGATCGATGTGTTTCTCTCACATCGTTGTGATTCTCTCTCTGTCTCTCCTTAAGAATCAACGGGAATGCCCTGGCCAGTGTGGTTTAGTGGATAGAGCGTCGGCCTGCAGACTGAAGGGTCCCAGGTTCGATTCCGGTCAAGGGCATGGACCTTGGTTGCGGGCACATCCCTAGTAGGGAGTGTGAAGGAGGCAGCTGATCGATGTTTCTCTCTCATCGATGTTTCTGACTCTCTATCCCTCTCCCTTCCTCTCTGTAAAAAAATAAATAAAAGTATATATTTTTTTTAAAAAAGAATCAATGGGAAAATATCCTCGGGTGAGGATTAATCAAACAAACAAACAAGAAATAAAAAGAAAGAAAGACAAGCTGTCTCAGGCATTTGGGGATGAACAGCCCCAATGCCCACACCTACCATGGCTAACATTTATTGAGTCGTAAATATGCCCATTGCAGTGTTAAAACACCTCGTATGAGTTATGTCATTTCATCCTCACAGCAGCTCTGCAAAGCGGGTGCTCTGGGGAGGTTCTAATTTTACAGATGAGCAGGCTGGGATTTATCCAAGCTCACGTGCCCGGAAAATGCTATAGCCAGAATAGCAGCGCTGGTATGTCCGGCATCATGTGATGTCACCTCCTGGAGGGAGAGCTTAGCACCCGCCATTCAATGTGTTGACATGTGGGGTCCATGTTTCCCAGTCAAAACTCCACGTGTGTATGCCGGCCACTCCAGAGGTGCTCATGAGAACTCCCAGCCCCACCCCTGAGATGAGGCCTATATTATCTCCACGCGGTGTATTTCCTCATCTGAGGGGCGTCGATAGCATTGATGATCGCCAGTGTCTTTAGGGAGAGATGGTTTTCAAAACAGTTTGTCGAACGAACGACTTTCGGGAAACAAGGTTTAGGGGTCATTGGACGGCAGCTGTTTGCCTTCAGCGGGGGTCCCAAGCTCATGGTCTGAGAAACAGTGCTTTCGGTATGAATGGGAACACGTGGCTTTGGAAAAAATTCTCACTAGGAGACTGTTCTGTTCTGAACAGGAAGAAGGCAAAGGGTGGGGTTTCATGTGGTTTCGTCCTGGTTGCCGTGGCGCATGAGCAAGGAACATGGGTCATGTGTGTGGGAGGGAACCCATTGGTGGAATTACAGAATGTGCCCATCTGTGTCTGGTTTAACAGCAAAGCTCGAGGAGGCAGGTACGGCACATGGATGTTTGGACTAGAGGCCCAGTGCACGGGTTCATGCACCCGTGGGGGTCCCTCAGCCTGGCTTACGCCATCTCGCAATCTGGGACCCCTCGGGGGTCATCGGAGAGCTGATTTCGGCCCCATTCCCACAGGCCAGGCAGAGGGACCCTCCTTCCTCCTCTCTGGGTCCGGGATGCAGGTGGAGTAGATTCTCCCTTCCTCTCTGAAATCAATAAATTATATATTTTTACAAAACGTAAATGACATGGCATAACATGTGCATATATCTACTTCTAGTCAGTGTTCTTTACTCATGCCTTCTGTACTGTTAGTATGCAGTTTACGAATCCACTTTCGCTCTCCATATATCCTCTATGAAGGAGATTCAAAATATGTATCTTCTATACCATTTAGAACATGAATTATTTTTTAAAATACACTTGTTATTGATTTCATAGAGGAAAGGAAAGGGAGAGAGAGAAACATCAATGATGAGAGAGAATCATGGATCGGCTGCCTCCTGCACCCCCCTCCCCCCCCACTGGGTACTGAGCCAGCAACCAGGGTGTGTGCCCTGACTGGGAATGAAACCATGACCGTGACCTCCTGGTTCATAGATCAACACTCAACCACTGAGCCACAGTAGCCAGGCTAGGACATGAATTATTAAATCAGGCATTTAATGAACGCTTTACTAATGAAGGACATGGAAGATGAACTAATAAATCCCAAAACAGACACAGCCTCTTTGGGGGATGGGGTGAAGCACTGAAGTTGCTTTTACTTCGTGAAAGATTCTTTCCATTTCTTCTTCTTTCTGTAATAACAATAATGTGATAAATAAAGTAGGAAAATTTGATAAAAGCTTCGGTGCATACACACAGTTGAAGTAAGTTCATTGGGCAGGAAGCCGGATCCAGAAGTGTGAAAGTTTGTCTTGGAATGGTCTTCCACCCCATCCCACCCTACCCCACCCCACGGAGGATTACTTATCACTGTTTGCTCTGGGGAAGCTAGCAAAGGGTTTCAGGGGAAGTCATGAGGGCTGAGCCATGTTGGAAATGCAAACCCAAGCTTGTCACTAGATGTGCTCAGAGGTCCTCAATTCTGGCCATTTTCTAGACCGAGAACAAAGATCCAGGTAATTTATCGTTGGCAAGACTACAAATGTCTAATAAAAATAACTTGATGATGAGCCTTTTTATTTCAAGTTTTAAACACATGTCTAAGCAGAGATTTTTTTTTAAATATATATTTTATTGATTTTTTACAGAGAGGAAGGGAGAGGGATAGAGAGTTAGAAACATTGATGAGAGAGAAACATCCACCAGCTGCCTCCTACACACTCCCCACCGGGGATGTGCCCACAAACAAGGTACATGCCCTTGACTGGAATCGAACCTGGGACCCTTCAGTCTTCAGGCAGAAGCTCTATCCACTGAGCCACACCGGTTAGGGCTAAGCAGAGATTTTTAGATATATATATATTTTTTACTTTGAACGTAAATGCCCCCATTTTCCTGGCAACATATTTCCATGTTCCTTGAGAAGTTCTTTATGAGTATTTTAAGTATCATTTTAAAACTTCCCCTCTGTCATTTAAGGAAGAAAAGAAGAATCATGCAGCTGCTGAAAAGAAGTGATATTTTTGCTTCTGGCTCCTGTGACAACGGGGGACAGTGTTTACCAACAAAAACCAAATGGCAGCCTGACTGGTCGTGGCTCAGTGGTTGAGCGTCAACCTATGAACCAGGAGGTCAGGGTTCGATTCCCGGTCAGGGCACGTGCCCGGATTACAGGCTCCATCCCCAGTGTGGGGCATGCAGGAGGCAGCTGCTCTGTGATTCTCTCTCATCATCGATGTTTCTCTCTCTCTCTCTTCTTCTCTGAAATCAATAAAAATACATAAAAAAGCAAATGGAAGCGTTCAGTCTAGATTGGGTACAGCCATGACAATGGCCAGATTCCTGGGAGCAAGTCCCTTGAGGTACCCATGAGGCAACAGCAATTGAATGAGTTTTCTTGGGATCCTTTGGCCCTTTGCAACTTGTAAAGAAAGAGCTATGACCCTATCCGGTGTGGCTCAGTGGATAGAGCGTCGGCCTGCGGACCGAAGGATCCCAGGTTCGATTCTGGTCAAGGGCATGAACCTTGGTTGCGGGCACATTCCCAGTAGGGGCTGGGCAGGAGGCAGCTGATCGATGTTTCTCTCTCATCGATGTTTCTGACTCTCTATCCCTCTCCCTTCCTCTCTGTACAAAATCAATAAAATATTTTTTTTTTTTTAAAAAAGAAAGAGCTATGGAGTGAATGACAGCCCAGCCCGAGCCATCATCATCACACAGTATAGGCCGGTTTCCTTAGCCCTGGGAGGTCTCCACAGGAGTGGGGATGAGAGAACTTTCTAGCCTCCAGCCCCTTCTCCTCTCGGTCACATTCTCACCTTTGACTTGTGCCGAAGCCCTTTCCCAGAATGCCTCTTCAAGGAAAGAAAAATTTATACCCGCGCAGCCTTAAAATGCTGACATCCCGTGTTTACACGGGTTGTTTACACAGAAAATTAATCAGTTACGGTTTTAAATTTTAATTAAAGAATGTTTTCCGGTGTTATTGCAAAACAGACAAAAGCCCATAAAATGTATATTTGACTGCCGCTGTGTGTTGTCTTTGGAGCGAGGCGCAGACTTGAGATCAATCATGCGTGATATTTTTGTGAACTTTTAACAGAACAACCTTCACATAAATAAGGTTCATTAAAAAAATAGCCATCAAAATAAAAGTCATTCTGAGAAACGGCCGGATGGAATTTCCTTTCGACTTAGCAACAAGCTATATTTTACTTGTCCTGCAAATAATAACATGGGAAGAAAAGGAGTAAACACTCAGTAGTATAGCAATAGGCTGCTATTTGCCCGTGAACCAGAGTACATGATCCCAGACTTTACAGGAAGTTACACATTTTACTTACATTTTGGTCAAGAAAATAGTGGTTCAGTGGACAATGGTGAAAATACTTTGGTCCAGATGGTATGTATTTTTTAAAAAATATATGTTATTGATTTTTTACAGAGAGGAAGGGAGAGGGATAGAGAGTTAGAAACATCGATGAGAGAGAAACATCGATCAGCTGCCTCCTGCACACTCCCCACTGGGGATGTGCCCGCAACCAAGGTACATGTCCCTTGACCGGAATCGAACCTGGGACCCTAGAGTACACAGGCCGATGCTCTGTCCACTGAGCCAAACCAGTTAGGGCCAGATGGTATGTATTTTTTGAAGGTTTGTCTTTTTTTTTACATTTCTATTTCTTCTCTACTTGCTTTCTCTGATGCTATAAGAAATATATGATTCTTACATGAAGAGAGAGAAGAGATATACAAAAAAGTCAACGTTTTTAATTCTGCCTCCTATAAAATAACCATTGCTAAGCCCATCCCCTCATTTTCAAAAAGTGCACGTATTAAAAGCATTTCTATATTTATTTGCATAAGAACCTTCCTTCTAAAGGGTCAAATAGCACGGAAAATGGGCGTAATTCTTGTCATCGAGAGCTCAAAATCGAATGCTAAAATCACCAATAAGCATAGTGACGATGACAGCAACGCAAATTAGGAGTATATATACTAGCAAATAAAACGTGCAGTATCTTGAAAGTAAATAGATTTAAATGTAGAAGAGTACCGCTCTAAAACACAAAAATAAATATTACATGTTGTTACATATTGCATTGCATGGTTTAATGGCTTTATTATGTTCATTTAACAGTGCATGCATACTTCGCTCTTCCCAGCTCATGGCATATAGTACAGTACCATTCTTCTTCTTCTTTTAAAATATGTTTTTATTGACTTCAGAGAGGAAGGGACAGGGAGAGAGAGATAGAAACATCAATGATGAGAGAGAATCATTGATCAGTCGCCTATTGTACACCCCCACTGGACAAAACCAGCTAGGGCAATATGTGATGTTTATACTGCTGTTTTTTTTCAAACATAAAAAGTGGATAAAATATTATAATAGAGCACTGGTTCTCATCACTCAGGCTTGCAAATCCCCCACCAGTGACCTGCTCTGATGCATCCTCACCTTCACCCAGTTTACATCCCTCCCCAGTCCATTTGGGAGCAAATCCTACACATTGTATGGTTTTAACCATAAATATTTCAGTTAGGATGATTTTTAAATAACCCTCACACAATGATCATATCTAAAGCAATTTTAAAAATAATTTCTTAATATCATCAACAGTTCAAGCAGTGTTTGAATTTATAATTATTTCATGAATGAATGTCATAAATGTAAAAAAAATTAACCATCCTATATAATAAAAGGCTAATATGCAAATTGACCAAAAGGTGGGACGACTGGTCACTATGACGTGCACTGACAACCAGGGGGCAGACGCTCAATGCAGAAGGTGCCCCCTGGTGGTCAGTGCACTCCCACAGGGGGAGTGCCACTCAGCCAGAAGTTGGGCTCACGGCTGGTAAGCACAGCCTCTCCTGCCTCCGAGGCAGCACTAAGGATATCCAACTGCCAGCTTAGGCCCGCTCCCCAAGCCATCAGTTGGACATCCCTGGGGGCTCCCAGACTGTGAGAGGGTGCAGGCTCAGGCTGAGGGACCCTGGCCTTCCCCCCCCCACCCCCGAATGCACAAATTTTATGTACCTGGCTTCTAATTTTTAATAAGTATCCAAATGGTTGATGTCATTGCCCATATCTCTCTCTCTGCCTCTTTTTTTTCCTCCATAAATTTTGGGAAAGAAATCACTGCCTTGTTTTCCAGAGATCTGGACTTTTATGATTATATAGTTGTTGTGGAATTTAGAATGTTTTTACTTTTTCTGTTATTCTCTGGATTTCCTGCAAATTGGTGGTTAGAATCAGACTCAGGTTCTTTCTTTTTTTCTCTCTGCCTTTCTTTTCCCTTTCTTCCTTCCTTTCTTTTCCTCCCTCCCTTCTTTCCTTCCTTTTTTCCTTCTTTCCTTCCTTACTTCTTTTCTTTTCTGGCCGAAACTACTTTATGATAGATTTTCCATTCTGCCACCGAAGCCCTATATTATCTCAGCATCTATTATTTTGTAGTTTTAACAGCCAACGATGTTTAATATCATAAGTTCATTCTGCGTTGCAAACTGGAGATATTTTGTCATTTTCTTCAGTTCTTACCTGGAGCACCTCCATAAACAATTATTTCCCTTAATCTACTATAGAGGTGTTACAGTTCTTTATTCATTCCATTTACTAAACCAGATTCAAATAATAAACTAGCTGCCTAGCATGTTGCAATAACTTCATGTAGCATAATTATGAACTCACAGATACAAACATAGTGTATGTGTTTACATTTTTTGTAGTTTTTCACCATTTGGGACTAGGAGTGCTCATTACTACTAGGTTCATCGAGATTTCTAGGACTTTTCAGTGACAAAATAAAAATATATTTTTTAAGATTAAAAAATATTATGGGTTTCTACTAATCCTTCCCATGCAGATTTAGACGATAGCATTTTAATGTATCCTCCTCTATTTTCTTTTCCCCATTGTGAGAAATCTGATGATTAAGATCACTAAGGATGACAGGACTGGACTACTAATTGCTTATTTGCTTTATCTACCATCGTTCCCAACCTGTCTCGGAATAGCAAAAACATGGCCACCAAAAATATAATTAGTAGAAACAGTTAACACATTCAATGCAATTTTAGTGCAGAGTTTGTTCTTAAGTTATAGCCCACTGATACATGCAAAATTATTGCATTTTTAAGATGTGTCCTTCTTGCATCACCATATAATCCAACAACGTGTTTAAGTTTTGTTTAAAAGATCATCCTATTCATTAATCCAGGCATTATACTTCCAAAACTTCACTCAGCAACCCACACGAAGAACTATTTTCAACACAAATTTCCCGTTTATGAGAGAAAGATCAGAAGCAACATAATTGCCCCCAAAATATGAGAGTAGTTCATTAAATTGCTATAATGGGATGTGCATTTGCCCAAGACAGGTCATTGTCACTAGTGGAGAAATATGCCTGAAGGCTGGTCGACCTTAATTGCCCTGAATAGTGGGGGAGCTATTCACCCATCATTTAGATGGAGACATTGATAGTTAAAGCAGCCCTCCACCTGTTACTGATATGTAAATTCTTGTTGCCTCTTTGTTGTTGGAATTTCCAGACCTAAGGATAAGGATATGGTTGTTTTCCCCATTGCCTTAATAAAAGCTTTAAGCAAGACCAGAGCAGTGGGCAATCTTACCCACTAGAGGTATAGACTCCATGTCTGGTCCCCATTATTCCAAATTGATTTTCTTCTAGTCTCTCTCTCTTCATTTTGTGTGCGTCCTCCTCCAGAACTCGAACCCTGAACAGAAACCCTGAACCACACGGGACATGTAAGGGACTCCCACATGCATCTGTGAAAAATACGTGGGGACAAACCAGCTGTGGAACCACATTTAGAAGAACAGGGAGAATAACCAATTTCAAAGCAAGAGTGGATTTAAAAAAGCACAAGAACAAATAAACACAGCAGACAATGCCTTAAGGGTAAAAATGTCACCTTTTAGGACATCTCAAGGATCTGCACTAAATTCTCTTTGAAACTTTATTACTGGACATGCACAAGCATGTCAAGTTCTCAATTAATAGATGAAATACGATCTCCCATTTCGGTCTTAAATGCCTTCCGGAGCGTTTCATGGACATGCAAAGGAGCGGGTTGATATTTTGGGGCGTATCCCAGGAAGTAATTGAGTGCACTGGCTCCGAGGAGTTCTTTGCGCTAATTAAATATTCCAAACTTCTATCAAGATTATTGTCACCTATTTAATGGCTCATTGAGTTTACAGGCTATGCAAGTTCTCTTTCATCCATAGAGTTAGGACATCCGTTCTTGAAATGACAAATTAGGGAGGGAGCAGGCTAAAAAAGATGAAAGAACATCTAAAGATGATTCGGATTTCAAATTTCTGACACGGACGGTCCTGTTTCGTTGATGAGATAAAGAATCTGGTGAGCTTAGAAGAGTCCTTTTTTTCAAAGAGTCTACTTCTCCTTTCTTTCTCCCCCCCCCGCCCCCACTTTTTTTTTTAACACAATCTAGGGTATTGAAAATTAATATGGGAATATTTTAATGCACTTACATGAGGTAGGTGCAGAAAAATACATTACCACAGTTCCTTATTTTCGATAGAAATTTTTATCACGCATACTTGAAAGGGTTGAAAGATGAAAATGAAATGTTAGCTCTATCGTGATTTTATATCATCCATCCGGCTTTCATACAGGGACGTGGCTGTGCACAGCTGCGACCAAGAGGTGCATAGGATCATGCTAAAGACTGACAGGAACGGGCAAGGCAGCTGATGCACCAATTTACTCGATTTTATTTCACCAACTTGACTGGTCATTGGACTGAGCTTGCCTGAGGGCACTGTCATGCGGACACAGAGAGTTCTCTTTTCCTGAATGTGGTATTAACTATTTCGGATCGCTTGAATCATAGTCTGCCACAGAAGTGCCAGGCCACTTTGGAATCAATTTCATAGGAAGAAGGTGGTGATTTCAGCCCTAGCCGGTTTGGCTCAGTGGGTAGAGCATCGGCCTGAAGACTGAAGGGCCCCAGGTTTGATTTATGGTCAGGGCACATGCCCAGGTTGCAGGGGTGATCCCCAGTTGGGAGCATGCAGGAAGCATCTGATCAATGATTCTCTCTCATCATTGATGCCTCTCTCTCTCTCCCTTCCTCCCTCCATCCCTCCCTCTCTGAAATCAACTTAAAAAATATATTTTAAAAAAGTAGAAGGTGCCCTAACTGGTTTGGTTCAGTGGATAGAGCGTCGGCCTGTGGACCGAAAGGTCCCAGGTTCGATTCCGGTCAAGGGCATGTACCTTGGTTTTGGGCACATCCCTAGTAGGAGGTATGCAGGAGACAGCTGATTGATGTTTCTAACTCTCTATCCCTTTCCCTTCCTCTCTGTAAAAAATAAATAAAATATATTTAAAAAAAATAGAAGGTGGTTTCGGAGACATAAAGATAATATCTGCATCCACAGGGCCTCTTCAGTTCAAGCAGCAGAAATCGACCCTGATTAATTTAAGCAGAAAAGAAATTCATGAACGCGTATTAAATAGGGGGATATGAGAATTGGATAAGAGACAACCCCACAGAGTGCTTACTAGTGAGTGCTGTGTCCGAACTACTGGACCTGGGTGGGACTGGGCTGGCTTCTGAGCACTTTGTTTTTAGTGTCTGAGAATCTGTGTTTAAGATTGAGTGTCTCTGTTAGTGTTGCTACTACTACTAATAACAATACTTGTATGTGACAGACAGTGGTGAAGCAGGGAGTCTCCCAGGGGTGAGGATGGCGGAGCCCCTAACGCTAGGATGACTCCGGAGACCAGGTTCTGTGACGCAGGTCTAATTTTATTGCGGAAGTACAGCAGTATTTATAGCGGAGGTGGCCAATCATGGAACACCATCTTAGGGAGCCAATGAGCATAAAGGTCGGGGTACTGTGTACGTGGCTCTAGGAGGGGCTCAGGTGGGCGTTGCCATCTTCCTGGTTTGCCAGAAAGATCTGAACTGCTGGAGTGTGCTCACAGCATTGCATCAGCCACTGCACCGAAATAAACCTCCTGTGCTCTACCTACACAGTGGGATCCTATGCCATTTTGCTAAGCAATTTACGTGCTCCTACAAAGCTAGGAATGAAGGCTCTTCATATCTCCATGTAAACAATGGGAAAGTACAGCTTGGAGTCAGGAACCTTCCACAACATCCCATGGTTACAAGGTGGCAGAATCAGAAACTCTGTCTATAGAAAGTCAAGGCTGAGTTCTTTACTCCTATGCTAAATAGCTCATCAAGTCAATGGAAAATAATGTTATCTCTGGTTAGTGACATTGAAGGAAGAAATTGTAGGAAAAAATCAATCTTATTTTTTTATTTTTCTCCTGGTCATTTTCTATTCCCTTTTGCACATATATATGTTGCATCATAGAGATATATTCAGACAGATTTCTGGGTAGACAAAAATATAAATACCTTGATTTCTTCTAAGGGAAGATATAGGACAAAAACTTTCCTGTGTTTTTGTTCTTGCTTTTTTATTTTTTTATTTTCAATACTAGGGGCCCGGTGCACAAAAATTTGTGCACTCAGGGGGGTCCCTCAGCCCAACCTGTGCCCTCTCGCAGTCTGGGACCCCTTGGGGGTTGTCTACCTGCTGGCGTGCCTGGCCAGCCTGGGTGAGGGGCTGGTGGCTGTTTGTAGGCTGGCCAAGCCCCCCAGTGGGAACCCTCACCCCATAAGGGTGTGGCCAGCCTGGGTGAGGGGCTGAGGGCCGTTTTCAGGCTGCCCACAGCCCATTCAGGGTTCGGGTCCCTACTGGGGTGCCTGGCCAGCCTGGGTGATGGGCTGAAGGTCCCTTTCATGCTGCCCACAGGTCCCATTGACCCAATGTCCCAGCGAAGCTGGCTGGAATCAGGTTTCTAGGGTTTATTTATCTTCTATAATTGAAACTTTGTTGCCTTGAGCAGAGGCCACAGCCAGCCTAGGCAGGCAGTTTCCTCCATCGCTGGCCTCCTGTTTGCTCTAGCTCCGTGGCTGCCGGCTGCCATCTTGGCTGGGTTAATTTGCATATCCCCACTCTGATTGGCTGATGGGTGGGGCTTGGCTAGTGGGCATGGCTTAGGTGTAATGGAGTGAGGGTTAATTTGCCTATTACTCTTTTATTAGATTAGATAGACCATTTGGTGCAATAAGATGTGACCAATATGAAGAATATAAGCAATGATATCTATATACATAAAAACCCAGTGACTGCAATGGTGGAATGGCCAGAGTGACCGGTGGCTGTGACACACAGCATGGCAGCCAACCAGCCTGATTTGGGTCCCACCCTCCACTGGCGCAGCCCCCAATCTGCCCCCAGCACCCAGACTGGGGGCGGGGCTGGCCAGCTAACCATCCATGGCCCCTCCCCCATGCCAGCCCGGCCGAATGGGCCTCCACGGGAGCAGGCCAAACCAGACCCCACCTGTGCACGAGTTTGTGCACGGGCCTCTAGTTCATTATATTTGGTTTAAAATATCGTTTCCGTTCATCACACACTGTCAGCCCAAATGAAGATCTAAGAGTCTTACCTCCAAAATGAAAGTTAGTTACATTTGTGTCTTTCACTCGAAATACATACACACCTTCTAGTTATAGAAAATGTAAACTGGAATCATTTAAATGAGGGGAAAAAACAGAACTGCTAAAAATAATGTTTTGAAACGTTTTCAGGGAAGTGGTCCCAGACTGTTGGGAACACCTTGAACTAGACTCACATAAAGGAGAACATCACCACCTCACACAGACTCCTAATCAGGAGGTCTTTGTTCTGTAGCTCATCTCCTAACTACAAGTTCCTTTCTAATACCTGCACATATTCTTCTATTCGTATGCAAATTAAATTAGAGCTGTTATTCTTTCTTCCCTAAGATCTGCTTTTAAAGTAATAGTAACAGCCCTAGCCAGTTTGGCTCAGTGGATAGAACGTCCCCCGCTGTGGACCAAAGGTTCCCATGTTTGATTCTGGTCAAGGGCACATGCCAGGGTTATGAGCTCCATTCCCAAGCAAGGGGCGTGCAGGAGGCAGCCAATCAATGACTCTCTCTCATCCTTGATATTTCTATCTCTCTCTCCCTCTGCCTTCCTCTCTGAAATCAATAAAATATATATATATATATATATCTTAAAAAGTAAGAATAATAAAAATAAAGTGTTAATAACATTTCTGAAAGCACGCTATGGGGGTGGGGCTGGTGGACACTGATAGGTTCTGGCGATGCACCCAGCCTGAGGGGACTTCTTGACGAAGCTGTGTCTCTCCTTCCCTCAGGGATCTATCAGAACATTAGGGCTTATCTCTGGTGCTGTTATGGGCCTGAGACATTTCCGCAACATTGGGATTTCAATGGCAGTTTTGTGGCTCTCTTTATGGCTATGATCAGAGTGGGGGTATGCGATGGCCCCATGCCTGTGGGGAGCAGGAAGGTTGTCTGTTGGTCAGAAGAGGCCAGGAAACCACACACCCTGGGTTCTACTCCACGCCTTGTCAGCCACCTGCTGGATGCCTGGGATAAGTCACATAAGAATACGGGCCCTCCCTTGCTTCTGGGTGCAGATTAATTGCCTGTGGCAAATGTTGCCTGCAAATTTCAAGGGCAATTGAGTCCCAGGTGCTTTCCCACTTGCTCCTCTTTTTCTCTTCTGTTTGTCCTCTCTCCCTCTTTTTGATTAAGGGCATGAGTTTCCAACGTCATGTGCAATGAATGCATGCATACCCCAAGCTAAGCCGGGCGTCTCAATGCACGTCAGAGCCATCCTATATAATAAAAGGACCATATGCAAATTGGCCCTAACGGCGGAATGACCAGAACGACCACTCGACCAGTCACTATGAGGCGCACTGACCACCTCTCAGTCCCTTTTCCCGGCCGGCAGGCTCCCATTGCCCAATGGAACCAGGAATGGGTGGTGGCAGGGGGCGGAGCCAGCTCCCGGAAGCCAGGGAAGATGGCCCTGGTCGCAGGCCAGCGCTAGGGACCGAACCCACACACGAATTTCGTGCTCCAGGCCTCTAGTCAATTATAAACACATCCATGAGAGCTGATGTCTTAGGGGATGAACCCAGTTCTGCTTTGATGAAGTTGCTGTGTATGGCTGCTTCTTCCTACTTCTGCAAGAGTGCCATGGCGATTAGCTTAAACCAAAGGGGACATTTCATCCTCATGTGCCTTGGTTTCTCAATCCGTGCGTCTCAATGCGTTCAAGAAGGAAAAGGGCCAATGCAGTTTTCCGTTTATAAATGCAGGACATCTACTGCTCTTGCTTATAATGTGCTCCACGTCGTGCTCACTATGGGAATTGGTAGCCTTTATGTGTGTTTGTTGAAGAATTTGAATAAACCATTTTCTCTCAGGGAGGGAGCTTTGGATCAAGAGGGCCATCTGAGATCAGAAAATTGTGGGTTTGGTTGAAATCTCGGTTTCAACTAGCAAGTCTGCAATGTTGAGAACCCACTTCTAGGAATGCATTCCAAGAAACTAGAAACACAAATCAGAAAGGACATACCCACCCCTATGTTCATAGCAGCACACTTGTGACTGTCACTTGTTGCTATTGACAATTTCTCAAAAGTTCTCTTACCATGTTTCCGGAAGACTCTGCACTTCGAACCATTTAATGAATAAATCCTGAAAGTGATCAGGGAAATGAACCCGGTTACCTGATGCCGGGTTAGCCAAGAAGAGAGGGGCATCTTGCAACTTTTCAGCCATTATGTGCCTTGTGGGGGCATGGGTAGTCCTTCTCACACTTTGCTTTGCTTCCCAAACCTCTCGCCCTATTAAACCCGCAAACGTGGCAAAGATCCTCCTGTCAGTGCTCCTTGGAGTCCTTCTGTCTGTTGGCTCATCCCCCTCATCTTCCCTAGCTTCCCCTTTGTTTTTCTTTGTTGTTGTTGATTTCAGAGAGGAAGGGAGAGGGAGAGAGAGAGAGACAGAAACATCAATGATGAGAGAGAATCATGAATAGGCTGCCTCCTGCACACGCCCCCTACTGGGGATGGAGCTTGCAACCTGGGCATGTGCCCTGACCGGGAATCGAACCGTGACCTCCTGTTTCCTAGGTCGATGCTCAACCACTGAGCCACGCCGGCCGGACCCGTTTGGTTTCCTTTATATACCATTTGTATGCTGTTCCATCTTAACAAGGGATGTTAGAGATAATAAATCCCACAGCTGCTCTTTCTATTTGCAAAGCGCGTCGCTGCAGGGGAAGGCACCAACCACCCGGGGTTGACTGCTGTCTGCAGGCCTTTTTCTTCGCATATCTTACTGTCAGCTTCTTGACATTTCTGTCAGCTTCGAACTGGAGGGCATAGGTGCTGGTGGCAGGTCTCGCCACATTTTTATTTTCCATTGGATTTTCAGAGACGATGACAAAATAGAATAAAACTGGACTTGGGCGGGGGGCGCCGAGCAAGTTCCAGGAAGAGAGGGGACAGTGTCAAGGGCAGAGCAGCGAGAGGGGAGGGATCTGAACGTCAGAAGGTGCAGCCTTTTCTCTCGCAGTTGGTGCCCACCTTGCAAGGCATTCAGTGCCACCCCGTATTCACCCCCACCCACTCCCCCAAAAAAATCCAGAAACGCTCAGATTGGCTGTGAAATTAGGCCATCTTCTCATTTTGTCATAACGCCAGGCAGGTAGGAGGCAAATATTTGAAGAAATCTTTCCTTGTTTTCTCTGAGAAACTGCAGGAGAAGGTGTCTGCACAAAACAGCTATTGTCTGCCCTGTAACATCAACCCCCAACTCCCTTCCTTCCCCCCTTCCCCGCCTCCTCCAGTCACCTTCCTGGTTTTCTGCCCTTTCGAACCAGGACTTTCTGTGTTTCTCTTTTAATCCGTGGGGGGAAAATGTACAGAATGGTATTCCAGAAGTGTCCATGTTGAAAGTACTTTTCTCACCATCTCCCGGCTTTTGTAAACAAAGGAGAAAAAAAATGAAGAGGATCATGTTGACCCCCAACAACCCTTAACTCATAATAACAATAACAGAAACAACAGCAACTCTATTAGATATCATTCAAAACCATTTTCTTCAAGCAACCCCTGGTAACGTGGATTTAATTTCTCTAAGACTGTATTTGCCAAACCGCTCATGGAGGGAAACATGTTTGCTTATGAAGTAAATCTGGATAATGCACATTTCCAAACTAAAACAGAGCCCTTCTTTCCGCATTGGAACATGTGTTTTTAGATACATATTCTTACTGATTTCAGAGATGAAGGGAGAGAGAGAGAGACATAGATAAATAGAAAGATCAATGATGAAAATGAATCCTGGATCAGCTGCCTCCTGCATGCCCCACGCTGAGGATCGAGCCTGCCACACAGGCGTGTGCCCTGACCAGGAACTGGAACATGACCTCCTGGTTCATAGGTCAACGCTCAACCAAGCTGCCTGGGCATCAGAACATGTATTAATACATGTGCTCTGGGGCCATTAGTACTCAATTAGAGCAAAACCGTTCTAAAAGCCCGTTTGGAATTTCACCCTTTTGAACACGTTCATTGTAGGTTTTACTCAGTGCATCATCCCATTGCTTGCTTTCATTGCAAGGGAAGTTCAAGGATTTGACAACTTCAGGGGAGGCCAAAAGTTATGTTTCAAACTGTTTCCAAGGTATGCCCAGGTTCTCTAGGGCGTCGCCGCAAACACCTGTAGAAAGGCTTTACAAATACAGAGATAAGCGTAAAAATAGATAAAACGGCTTTTCATAGTCGGCCCGCATGACCCTGCTGACGGTAACAATATCAACCAAGTCAGATGTCACCGTGCTTGGAGGAGCCCAACAGCACAAGCGTCTTGGTGACCATCTGCACATATGTCAGTGGGGTGACTTTCTCTTTGCGGAACTATTGAGTCAAAAGCATCATAGTTTTACAAATTTGACAGATGTCACCAACTGCCTTTCAAGCAGGTCACACCGATTTATACTTCCACAGAAATCTTTATATATATACTAGGGGCCCGGTGCACAAAAATTTGTGCACTCAGGGGGGTCCCTCAGCCCAGCCTGTGCCCTCTCGCAGTCTGGGACCCCTCAGGGGATGTCCACCTGCTGGCGGGCCTGGCCAGCCTGGGTGAGGGGCTGAGGGTCGTTTTCAGGCTGCCCACAGCTCCCATTGACCCAACGTCCCAGTGAAGCTGGCTGGAATCAGGTTTCTGGGGTTTATTTATCTTCTATAATTGAAACTTTGTTGCCTTGAGCAGAGGCCTAGTCAGGCAATGAAGCCTCCTGTTTGCTTCAGCTCTGTGGCTTCTACAATTGATGCCAGCCACCATCTTGGCTAGGTTAATTTGCATACAGCCATTCTGATTGGCTGGGGGGGGGCTTGGCTGGTGGATGTGGCTTAGGTGTCTCAGAGTGATGGTTAATTTGCATATTACTTTTTTCTTAGATTAGATATGGTTCTTTTTTGTTAACTGGCTCTTTTGCGTCATTTCTTCATTTCTCTACTGGATACTAGATAAACTTTAGTTGATATTTTCAAAAGATTTTATCAGTCCTAGTCAGTTTGGCTCAGTGGATAGAGCGTTGGCCTGAAGACCAAAAGGTCCCAGGTTTGATTCTTTGATTTTTAATTTCACTTGGCTAGATTCTGGTCCTGACTTTTAAAAAAATGTTTTCTTTAACCTTTTAAATATGTTTTTATTGATTTCAGAGAGGAATGGGGGAGAGAGAGAGAGAGAGAGAGAGAGAGAGAGAGAGAGAGAGAGAGAGAGAAAGAGAGATATCAAGGATGAGAGAGAATCATGGATTGGCTGCCTCCTGCATGGGGCTAGGGGCCTGAGCCCACAACATGAGCCCACAACACAGGCCTGGGCCCTCACCGTTAACCAAACTGTGACCTCTGGGTTCATAGGTGGATGCTCTACCATTGAGCCACGCCAACTGTCCTGGTCCTGATTTTTTAATGAATAGGAAAAAAAAAGCATAGAATTTTTAAACTTTGTAAACAGGTGGCTTCAGATGGAATGTGGTTTTATGCTACTTGTGCAATCCAAGAGCACCTGGCTCTAGATCCTATGGCTGCCTGGGAGCAGGGACTTAGTTTATACAAACCCAGACTACACATTCCCCCCGGCCATCAGGAAGGGCCCTGGTGTGGATACAGGTTGACCATCTGCCCAAGTACAGTGGTGTGTGAGCATGTGCTCCTCCACCAAACACTGTGTGCCTGCATCGCATGCACCATGATTATTTGCTGGGAATATGCGAGGCTTAATTAAGAACTCTTTAGCCCTAGTTAGTTTTGCTCAGTGGTTAGAGCATCGGCCTGTGGACTGAAGGGTCCCAGGTTCCATTCCTGGTCAAGGGCACATGCCTGAGTTGTGGGCTGGATTCCCAGTAAGGGGCATGCAGGAGGCAGCCATTCAATGATTCTCTCTCATCATTGATGTTTCTATCTCCCTCTCCCTTCCTCTCTGAAATCAATAAAAATATATATATATTTTTTGGGGGGGGGACTCTTTAGTCACATGGAGGAGCAACAAAGTTCTAAGGGGACTCTGTGAGAATCCCACTGTGGGTAAGGGAGAGTCCACACTTAGAGTCTTTGGTTTATTATGTTACACATTCTGGCGGAGAGGGAAAGTCATGCTTCAGGACTTTTCTGTGACGTGGACAGTGCCCGTGCTGTCTGCTTTTGTGACTGTGGGCAATTGTAAAATCCAGATTTTGAGAAGGTACATGTCACGGGGCACTCGAGTAGACTTTCAAAAGCAAGCACAAAAAAAATCCAAGAAGCAGCTGGGGAGAGTTTGGTAGACACGGCTGGCCTTGGATTCAGAATTCTTTTCTCCTTTAATCTTCAAAACCAAGCTCCTTTTAATTAGTGTGTTCTCCGAGTATAAGAGGGGGCAGAACTGGTATCAAGAATTCACCTTGTCCCCAGCTGGTTTTGCTCAGTGGATAGAGCGTCTGCCTGTGGACCAAAGGGTCCCAGGTTCGATTCCAGTCAAGGGCACATGCCCGGGGTTGCAGGCTCCATCCCCAATGTGGGGCATGCAGAAGGCAGTTGATCAATGATTCTCTCTCATCATGGATGTTTCTATCTCTGTCTTCCTCTCCCTTCCTCTCTGAGATCAATAAAAATATTAAAAAAAGAATTCACCTTGATGAAGGGTTGTCTAACCTACACAGGCAGGGGAGGCAGGAGGCAGGGAGGGGGTGGTAAGGAGACTCTCAAATCCTGAGAAAATCGCCTGGTAAGCAGACTCATATGCGTGACCTATTCTGGAATCCCAGGTCTTCCCCACACATCACAGGGGGGCTACAGAATTGGAAGGATGACCCGAGCCTTCTGTGGCCCATTAGCCCCCAGCCCCCCGGGCAGGTGTCTTCTGAAGTATGAAGACAATAGTAAGCATGAAAAGTTTGTTGTGTGTCTTGCCTGTGTGACAGCTTTAGCTGAGAAAAAGGGAGTGTTACCTTCTCTTCCATGGTGAGCTTGGAATTGGATTTTAAAGAAGAAAAATAGAGATATTTATCTTAAAGCTTAGAGCTCTGAACAAAACAGAGTGGGGGAAGGTGGCTAACCCTTCTCGCCTGCACCCTGATAGTTATAGCTATGCTTCTTACATATTCCACACACTCACACGAAGCAGACAAAACAGTATTCATGCTCATATGCAAAGAGGGATATTGAATTGGTGTGTGTATACACTTCAGCATGGTTAGAAAAAAAGAAAGCAAGAATGGTGGAGTTCATGAATTGGCCATTTTAATATGAAATCTTTCCAGCCTGACCAGTGTGGCTCAGTGGTTGAGCGTCAACCCATGAACCAGGAGGTCATAGTTCAATTCCCAGTCAGGGCACATGCCCGGGTTGCAGACTGGATCCTCAGTAGGGGGCATGCAGGAGGCAGCCGATCAAGGATTGTCTCTCATCATTGATGTTTCTCTCTCTCTCTCCCATTCCCTTCCTCTTTGAAATCAATAAAAATGTATTTTAAAAATATATATTTTTTTAAAATGTTGTGACATTGGTTAGCAAAAAGTACAGATTGTCCTGACCCGTGGGACATGCAACGTGGGGACTTCTGCAACGGTTCCTGCAAGGGAATGAAAGGATAGGAGACGTGAAGAAATGGAGGCAAGACAGGGTTCTGATCAAGCCTCAAAATTTTATTTGTTCAGCAGAGCAATATATACTTTAGGAGATGGGGGTGGGTAAGGAAGTTCATGGGAATTAGCCTATCTGCAGACTCTGGAATAGCAGTCGTTACTTCAGGGCAGAAGATGTCTATTGGGTTAGAGCAGACCCCGGAATGGCAGTCGCTACTTCAGGGCAGAAGATGTCTATCTTTGGTTGTAGGCCACAGGTCTGGAAACTAGAAGGTTTTACTAAAACTTTTTAAGTTGGCTTTGTGTAAGTCAATCTCTTTTATGGTTCCCAACAACAGATGAATCCAGAGAAAAAGAAGAACATGTAATCCTACATTTATGTCATATTCTGCAAACTAGATGAAATTCCTTGGGCCTGTCTTGAACTATTTATACCTGTGAAATAATTGTCATAAAGCAAAGAAGAAAAAGGATATGACAAAATGACCTAAGTTGTAGAGTTCTAAAAAAAACCTCACAGAAAACGAACTAAGGAATCTACTCTAATAAAAGAGTAATATTGAAATTGACCATTTCTCCAGGATGCCTAAGCCATGCCCACCAGCCAAGCCACGCCCACCAGCCAATCAGAGTGGCTGTATGCAAATTAACTCAGCCAAGATGGAGGCCAGCAGCGCAATCACGGAGGTGGGTGGCAGGTCACTGGGTGGGTAGGGCGGTCATGGCAGACTTGGCCAGCCTGCAAACTGCCATCAGTCACTCACCCAGGCTGGCCAGGCACGCCAACAGATGGACATCCCCTGAGGGGTCCCAGACTGTGAGAGGGCACAGGCCGGGCTGAGGGACCCCCCCGAGTGCACAATATATTGTGCACCGGGCTCCTAGTTGATATATAAACGAACAAAAAGATAAATTTTGAAAATCAGTTTCTCCTCTTTGACATTGAGATTTCAGACATTTTCCTAATACATCATTTAAATATTTTTGCTTTCATTGCAGTCCTTTTTTTTTTTTTTAGTATTAAAATCCTGTTGACTTTGATGTCCACTTGATGAATATGTTTGCAGGAATTGCCAGTTTAAGTGGAGAGGCTGCAGCTTCACTTTCGCTCCTGCCGCAATGGAAAGGGCTGTTTACTCAGGTCTGGGACCTTAGCTGGCGGAGGATAAAACAAAGTCAACTGCAAATGAAAACCGCCCTCCTCAAACTTCTTCCACGCACACATACCCAATCACCACGGGGTTTAATAGCAAAATCTCCTTTCCCACAAAGACAGCCCCTCTCGCCATGTCCCTTTCCCAGTCAAGTGGAGAAACACAGCTCTCTTGGGGAAATCATTGCAACGCTAATGAAATCCAGGCAGGCCACTGGAAACTCAAAACAGAAACAAACAAACAAACAACAACAACAACAACAACAAAACAACAAAATTATCCAATGGGAATCATTCATTAGCAGCCCCTGGTTCATTGGCACTAACAAAATATGGAAGCAGCATGACCTGAATGTGTCACGGATGATAATGATCTGATGCCTACGTGGTGCTTTCTACCTGGACAGACACAAAAACACTTCTGAGAGCTTCCTAAGGGGTAGGAAACAGGCGGCTGACCATTACTGCACATTAATAACTTCTGGGATAACTAACAACAGCATAAGTTAGCAACTCGGTGCCATCATTGCCAAAGGGCTTTGAGAAACTCGACACAGCTCCATGACAATCTGCATCCAGTAGAGAAACCGAGTAAAGAACGTACCCTAATGGCAGTTCATGTTCACACTTGCCTTCAGAACCAATCATAGAAATAATGAAGAATTCCTATCAATCTCTAGTTGGATAATGTTTACTTACTGTTTTTTTTTAAATATATTTTTATTGACTTTTTACAGAGAGGAAGGGAGAGGGATAGAGAGTTAGAAACATCAGTGAGAGAGAAACATCAATCAGCTGCCTCCTGCATACCCCCCACTGGGGATGTGCCCGCAATCGAGGCACACGCCCTTGACCAGAATCAAACCTGGGACCCTTGAGTCCGAAGGCTGATGCTCTATCCACTGAGCCAAACCAGTCAGAGCTTATTGTTGTTTTTTTAATCTCCTAAACTCTTGTCAGAATTGCACTTGCAAGGATTAAACCACCCTAGAGTGAGTCAAGTAAGCAGTAACAATTCCATGTATTTCACTCTTCTGTATAAATGGTAGCCTGGCAGATGGGCTGCACTTACCTTGATATCTCTCTCTCTCTCTCTCTCTCTCTCTCTCTCTCTCTCTCTCTCTCTCTCTCACACACACACACACACACACACACACACACACACACACTTTCTCACAGAATTGAGCTCAGAGAGGGGAGTAAGCTTGGAAACCTTACTAAGCAATGAGGAAGTGAGGAATACGACCTCACCTGGAGCTGGAAGGCGGCCTCCATATATCTTTCTATTGATTGACTTCTCCATTCAACAGACTTCTCCCCCTCAGCATCTACCCAATCACCTTTTGAAAACACTCAACAGTTGGCTGCTAGAAAATGGTGCACCTGCTTCAGCTGGAGTGTGATGAGACTGTGTTAATCAGACACCCTGCCCTCCCTTAGCAGATGGAAGGCTG
>PVJC01012057.1:23077-40482 GCA_004026665.1 Murina feae | reverse complement strand
AGTGTATGCAGCTGGGAGTGCATGCAGCTGGGAGTATATGCAGCTGTGAGTGCATACAATTGGGAGTGTATGCAGCTGGGAGTGCATGCAGCTGGGAGTATATGCAGCTGTGAGTGCATACAATTGGGAGTGTATGCAGCTGGGAGTGCATGCAGCTGGGAGTATATGCAGCTGTGAGTGCATACAATTGGGAGTGCATGCAGCTGGGAGTATATGCAGCTGGAGTATATGCAGCTGGGAGTGCATGCAGCTGGGAGTATATGCAGATGGGAGTGCATGCAGCTGGGAGTATATGCAGATGGGAGTGCATGCAGCTGGGAGTGCATGCAGCTGGAGTATATGCAGCTGTGTCCCCAGGGCCTGCAGGCTTTTAGCACCATTATGCGGCAGGGCGCCATCCTCACTGCCCAGTAAATACCTTGGTCCTCACTTCCCAACTTGGGCTCATTTCCACAAAAGAAACATCCCTTAGGCTGAAAAATACCCCCACCCCATTCTTCCTTGATATCGGGGCTCCTCAGGAATGCAACCTGCTCACCCAACCCCTGCCTTCCCCTCCCCAACCTTCCCCCCTCCCCCACCCCCTACCCCCACCCCCGCCGCCACACCATGGAAACACTGGACCTCAGCCTCAACCATTTCCGAATGTTCTCACCAGAACTGTTCACACTCGGTGCCTTTGCCCTTTTGGGCCTCAAGCTCTGTCTCTCTGAGGACAATGGGTTTGGGAATACCGAGCTGGAGACTTGCTCTTAATAGAAACAGAGCTTGCTCGTGTTGATCCCAACTTGCCCAGGCGTCAGTCATAGAACTTGACCTCTCATCTGGGTGGCAGATACCTTGCTTCATTGTCCACCCCTGGGGGCCAGACTTTTTCCTCCACCTGTCAGTTGCTGGAGACAGAAGGTAACTCTGTGTTGCTATGCTGAGGGAGGACCCAGCCACATCCTGTGACCCCCACACCTGCTTCACAGAGGTCAGCCTCCTCTGAAGGCCAGGGATGCCTTCTCCGCTGCGATTCTGTCTCCCCTCGGTGCCTCGTTTTCCTCCCAAGACTGGCTACATCTCAGAGATGGGAGGGATTCACTTTCCAAGAAGGTCCTGGGCCAAAGGCCAGGCTCTCATTGGTCTCCATCTCTAGGTACAAAGGGCAGGAGAAGGGCTGGCCAGCTACACAGAATAGAGAGAGATGAGAGACACTTCATGGATAAAACACGTCTCCCTACCCTGGGCATCTGTTCCCCCAGATCATGCTTTGCTCTTTCCAAGTAAATGCCTCATGTAGTTATGTCCTCCTGTGTCTTCTCCTCTGACCTTGACCTTGACAGGAGACCTGCAGCTGTGCCTCCCACATGATCTGTTGCCTTAAACTCAGATACCAGAATCACCAGCACCTCCTCAGACAACACCCAGCAACTGACACCCTCTTGCGCCAGGAGCCAGCCCTAGTCTAACAGGGTATCCAGACTGAGAAACGCACAGCAGCTGCCCAGGCAGCAAATGTCACTGTTGGTTTACTCCCCTCCGTGCACCTCCAGGGGAGAAGTTCCAGGGTTTCAGATTCTTGGGGTCCTTGGCATTGAGCTCAGTTTCCGCAGCTGGACAGTTGGCAGCTGTACCTCTCAACGCTAAGACAATATGGTTCTTACGGATGGATCAAATCAGTTCTCTGACCTCATGAAATGGCCACTCTCCATTCAGTCTGGACATGTGTTAGGTGTGCCCCCTGGCGCCTGACACCTCTCAGGGCGGGGCAGGAAAGCCACAGGCACAGAAGAAAAAACTGGAGGAAGAGGAAGCCAGCAGCCTCCTGCCGAGTCCCGCTTAAGGTTCAGGGTACAGATGGTCCAGCCTCTAGCTGAAATTCACAGAAAATCTCTGAGCCCAAGTTCCCACAAGTGTAGAATAAGGATGGACTCTATAATCTCCAAGTACCCCCTTGATAGTAGACAAGATGCCTCCACCACCACCACCCCCAAAAAAATGTCCTTTGCCCTGCTCCCCAGAACCTGTGAATATGTTAGGTCACCTGGCAAAAGGGAATTCAAGTTGCAGATGGCATTAAGGTTGCTTTGTCAGGTAAACTGGAGAGGCGGAGATTATCCTGGATTATCTGGGTGAGCCCAATGTAATCTCAGGGGTCCTTAGAAATGAATGGGAATCACAGGATTGCCCATGTGAGAGAGAGACTGCAGATGCTGGCTTAGGAGATGGAGCAAGGGGCTTTGAACCAAAGGGGGCAAGTGGCCTCTAGAAACAGGAAAGGCAAGGAAATTATTCTCTCCCAGAGCCTCCTGAAGGAATACAGCCCTGACAACACCTTGATTTTAGCCCAGCGGGATCCATTTTGAACTTCTGACCTCCAGAACAGTAAGAGAACAGATCTGTAATCTTTCAACCTACTCATCCTGTTGTGATTCGGTACGGCAGCAACAGGACACAGATTCATCCTCCATCTCTAATATCCACGTGGCACCTCCCCGCCAGCTCCACCCTCTGCACCGGCTCCAGTCTCTCGGTCACAGAGCCCCAGGTGCCAACACTGCCACGTGTCGGGATCCCAATCCTAGCTCAACCTCATGTAAAATATCTACATGCTCTGGAGGACAACGGGTGCCCGCTTGTCCTACATTCACAGAGGGTCCTGCGGCTTTAAGCCACTGTCAAAAAAATGTGTCAGGGGTGTTTTTGTGTGCCAGTCATGGAGCTGGTTGCTTCAGGCTGTTGTCATTCTCAAGGAATTCATTGTCTAGCTGGAGAGAAAACAAAACACAGAAGCAGCTACCTAGACTTGGTGATGTTTCAGAAGTTAGGCTAGGGCGGGACTACCTCAGCCTCCCCCAGTGAAAACAGCAAATGGCAAGAAAAACAATATTAGCTACCCCTTCCCCAACCTCATATTGGACAACAGTCTGATTCAGGTGTGGACCTCATGTAGGCACACTCTTCTTTAAAAAATATATAATCTAATGACTAAGTAATACTGAGTCTCAGCCGGAACACGAAGACACTGAAAGGTGTTTTCAATGTTTTGCCTTGTATCAAATATTCTTTGGACTTCTCTTTCATCAGAGAGGGATGGGGAATTCCAACCATATGGCGTGGTAAAGAAAAATCACGAACAATGCACCCTTCTCCCAGGTCTTCTCTCCCCTTCCTGATTCTCAGAACATTTCAAACTCATGCATATTCTTTAGGTAGATACATAAGACTAACTCAGACTTGAGTAACTCCTTTCTGTCCTTTTTTTTTTACTTTATTTGAACCTCAGCCAAATTGCTATTAGAACCAGAAGGAAATATGTTGCACAGAAGACTTACTGACAAAGGGAACTTGCCTAAGTCCACCTTGTTGTGTTAAATATTGACACAAGAAGTACGCACATTGGCCATTTATAAGGAGGAAAGCTGGCAAATCTTTCAGAAAGAATGTCTCAGAAACTATAGTTTTTATTGGAGTTGAGGGTTGCCTGTTTTTACAATAACACCGATATTTCCTGAATCCAGTCAGGTATGACCATGCATGTCGTTATTAATCAAGTAGGCAAGGATCAGAGCTACCATTACAAGCTGTCCCTAAACATTCCAGAGGCAGGCATGCTCCCTCGGGTGTGTCGTTAGCGCAAGTTTCTAAACCTACAACCTGAAGGAGACACAGCAAGAAAGGGCCCTAAAGCTTCCAAGATTCGGACATTGCAAACTTGCCCTGGTGTATCTGTGAGGCAAAATGTCCCATGTCAGTGGGCGCAGCCCGGAGCCCATATCTGGAGCACCTGTCTGGAATATTCCTCCTGAGTCTGCATACCTCTAACTCCTCTTCTGGGAGCAGGCTGCTTCTTGAACTCCAAGGGCAATGCCTACGGGCTTTGTGGTGACCGGGGGCATCAGGTGAAAAGGGGACAGCCCCAAAGGCAAGAACGTTTAGGGGAAATCTGCTTCCAGAAGAACCGAGTTTTTCCTCATGTCCCCAGGGATACGCGACGCTTTGGAAAAGAGTGAGTTCGAAGAGCCTGTCACCAGTGGCCAATCATTGCCACTCTGGAGGAACTAGCAAGAGACACACAAAAATCTTTGGAATAAAAATGCCCTGGTTGCCTTCGAGCTTCCAGTACATCTATTAAAGCCAGGAGTGAAAGGTGCTGCAATCTTTCCCATGTGCCTCTGCTCTTTACCTCCCTCCCAGGCCTTACCCCTGCCAGCATGCTGCTCACCAATCCTCTACCAGGGCAGACGGGGCAGGAGGACCCCACTGAGCCCCATGCCCGTCGGCACCCAGTCTTAAGTATTTGCTTTCCCTGGAGTGATTTCGTCTTCCTTGGAAAGACCACCGCCGCTGCGTCTCAAAGCAGCAAGCATTTTCTCCTTTCCCCTCATTTCATCTCAGCACAGGCCTCTTCATCTGTTCTGGACATCACAGGGCCGTGGGCATGGCGTGATCCAGTTCATGCACTCAAACATGACAGCCCTAAGGGCTGCAGGTGCCAATCAGCCCCCTCCCATGCTCGCACCAGCAGCAGGATCCGCCCGCAATCATTTGCCATGAAGCCGCATGGTTCAATGCACCATTTTCAAATCTAAGGGCCCCGAAGAAGCATAAGACACAGGCGCATCGTTGGGTAAAAATTCAGTTCCAGCAAAGGATAGAATCACTCCAGGCTGAGGAATGAGGAGTGTGGGGTCAGGTCTGTCTGTGAGCAGAGTTGAGCTGGCTGGAAATGTTCTCTTGAGAGAGGAAAGGTATGATATAGGTGTTTGAGAACCACACGTAAGCAAGGGACAGAGGACCAGGCAGGAGATGAGAGCTCTTATACCATATTCACCAACGAACACCTTTCAGATGGAGTTGGATGGTGTGAGAAGGAGACTGAGAAATGGAATGTGAAAAAGGTTACTGGGACCAGAGTATGGCGAGTTGTCTGAAGCTCAGCTAAAGAGATAGGACTTTATTCTGTTGGCAGCGGGAAGTCGTTGAAGGGTTTTAGAGTGCGGGCAAGGGGTTCCACCCTCACTCGATTTGAGAAAAATGGTCCTGACAAGCTATGGGATGAACTGGTGGTTTGTAGTATCTGAGGGGTTTGAATGGTGCCCCTCCAAAAACCCTGTCCACCCAGGACCTCAGAATGTGACCTTATTTAGAAATAGAGTCTTTGAAAAATGTAATGAGTTAAGACGAGGTCACACTGAAGTAGGGTAGGCCCAAATCCAATGACTGGTGTCCTTGTAAGAGGAGAAAACATACAAAGACACACACAGAGAGGAGAACACCATGTGACAACAAAAAGCAGAGACTGGAGTGATGCATCTGCTAAGCCAAGGAACGCCAAGGTTCCTAGCAATGAGGAAGGAACTATTCTCCCCCAGAAGGAACCAACCCTAGTGACACCTTGATTTCAGACTTCTGACCTCCAGAACTCAAAGCCGGTAAGGTGGTCGCTTTAAGCCAACCCACTTGAAGCAAGCCCTGGGAAACTAGTATAGTGACCAATGAAGAATCGAGCTGGAGTGCAGGCTCTATCGAGAAATGACACCTGAGACGAAAACAAGGCCTTGGCGGGATAAGGAGGGAGGACAATTTGTAAAGACAATGAATGACAATAACTGGGGACAAGCAATCTGCAGCAGCGAAATATATGACCGAAATTCACGGGGCGTGGGGACTCTCATGTCACCCCCAGGCCAGCTCTCTGGGATGTGAATTTCAAGGAAGCCTATAGTCCTTGCAGAAGCTCCTGGGGAAAAGGGGTTAATGTTGACCTCCACAACCCGGAGTAAGACTGGAAGCAATGAATGTTAACCTCCAGCAGTCCGAAACCAAAGACAAGTAACTGCGTACTGTCCAGTAACTTTGTCTTCTTTTTCTTTTTTTAAGGAAAAAAAAAAGCTCTAAACAGTCTAGAAAGTAGTCTAGTGTCTACAATGTGCAAATAAGACAAAGACAGGAGTCAAGCACGGTGGGGGCTGGAACTTTTGAGAGTGAACATGAAGGGGACGCCTGCCTCTCCAGGTTTGTCCTCCAGAGGTCAATTTGTAAGACCTGGGGTTTATGGAGGAGGGAGGGACGCATCTCTTCAATGTTCCTCTGCCTCCCCCCTTAGCTGGGTGCATGCAAGCAGCCCTTCACCTCCCTTCCCCAATTGGAAATCATGCAGCCCAACATCAGAGGGCACAAGGACACGTGCTCTCGCCCCAAGGCCTGTGCCTGGGGCAAAATCGAGGGAGAGGTGGCTTTTGCTCACCCAAGAGCATTCACACACACACACACACCCCTCCACACTGCTCCTGGCACCCAGTGTCCCCAAAACCCACCACATTCCCTCTTCAAAATGGGAACAGGGAACAAACAAAAATCCAGCCTGTGTACCCATGGTCCCTGTACCTCCCTCCCTCCCTTCCGCTGGTGCCTGGGACTCAGTGACAATGCAGCCACCTTGCCCACTACAAGGCTTCGTCTTTGTCCTTCAGCCAGGCCAGCCCTTTGCAGGTACTCAGAGCTGTCCTCTCAACACCTAGTCTCCTACTGTATTCCCATGGTGCCATTCGTTTCTCCTTAAAAGCAACTCCCAGCGTCTCGGTTAGTGGCATCCAAAGGTATCTTTCACCTACTAAACTGGCGGAGGTGGAAGAAGCGAGTTTTAGGAACACAAGCCGAGGGCTGGGCGGGAATGGAAATACTCGCAGGCGTTGCTGTGCGAGTGTCGATTGACTTCCGTCACCTCGGAGGGTAAAATCTGGGATCCAAAAGCTTTTCCGGTCTGGCCAGGGTGGCTCAGTGGATTGAGCATGACTCCATGCAGCAAGAGGTCACTGAGTCCATTCCCAATCAAGCCTGTTCCATGTTTCTCCTCCTCATTGATATTTTGGTCCCTCTCTCCCTTCCGCTTTCCGAAATCCATTTTTTAAAACATTTTTTTTTCTAAAAAAAGACTTTAAAAATTGGCTCTATCTTCTCATCCAGGCATTGCACTTTTCAGATTTTTACACTAAGAACATAAGGAATGTGTACAAAGATTTGGTTCAATGAATATTCCTTAATAGCCTCGGTACAACCGCAAAATAAAACTAAGTCGCATCTAAATACACAAGATAGGAAGTTATTTAAATTCTGGAACATTCGCGCACCAGGATAAAGGCCATCAACTGCCTCCAGAGAAAACTAAGGAAGCTCAAAGGCAGGGGGTAAGGGCCAACTTGTTACGGAACGCCCTTTTCTAACCCACTGCATTTCGAACCACTGGAAACATCCCTATGAGATAGGGAAATATAAATGCCAAGGATGTTTTGGAAGGATAGCAGCTCAAACCAAGAATGGGATGCAAGAAATATTAAGTGGAAGGGAGAGCGCTTCCAGATGGGAACGAGGTGGCCCTGGCTCCCACAGCCATCTGCAGCGACAGCAGCCATGGGGTTACACTAAGCCTGACGCCACCTGGGCCATACCTCAGGGGAGCCCACCTTTCCGCCGGCTAGGCTATGGCCTGCCTGGGGTGCAAGGAGCGCCCGGCGGTGGCCACGCTCTGCACGGAGATGAGCATGACGAGGCTCGGCTGGTGTTCCAGCAAGGAGACCCCTGTGCCCACCATCTCATCCAGCTGTTCAAGAGCAAGCGTGACAGGTTCCCCAACTTCTGGGCCTGCCAGCGGGAGCAGCTCGGGGGGCACGCCTGTGAGAACCTGGACTGAGTCACACGCATGATGCCGTCTGGGGGCAGCGGAAGTCGCAGAGGAGACCGATCTGGCCAAGGCACGCCCCCGCCCCCCAACCCCACGCCAAAGACTAGTGGAGAAATAAAACCCTCCGGGTCCGCAGCACCCCACAAAAAGAGAAATATTAAGTGAAAATATAAAATGTGTGACAAAATGAGAGCATCCTGCGTGATGCCCTTTCTACTAAAAAGCCAAGTCTGGCAGGAAATTACCCCCCACGTTTAATGGGATGTATTTCTCATGAATAGTTACAGGTGATTTTTATTTTCTTTCTCCTTACATGTACTTCCCCGCTTTTATTCAAGGAATATACAAAAAAAAATTGGGGGGGGGAGGCGGGGAAGGGATGGGGGTTATTGACTAGGGAAAGGAAGAAACAAAGTAAGTGATTTGTAAGTTTTAAAAATGGCCCCAACCATGAGTGTTGTGCTTTCTCTCCTTATCTTGGTCAAAGGTCCAGAGAGAATAGAGATGTACTGTTTTCTATTTCTTTATTCCCCCCACCCCCGCACCCTACCCAACTGCACACAGAAGACTGCGCCATTCCTCCCCTATGCATCTCCTTAGACAGAGACCAACGCCAGCAGGTCACTGCCATCAAGGAACACCTTCATGAACTGGTGGGAGGAGTGCGCACATGGGTGAGAGCCCACCCCTAGTCCTCCCCCCACCCACCCCGCTCAGCCCCCTCTGCCTGTCCGGTTCTTCTGTCTGTCACACATCTGTCCCCAGGGACCCACCCACCCTGCTGCTCCTCTCACCCTCCCGCTCCTCTCACCCTCCCAGGCCTGTGTCTCCTACCTGCTCTCATTGTGAAAGCAGCAGACACCTCCCCTTCAATTCCCCCTCTCCCTTTCCCCCCCTCCCCCGTGGCCACAGGAGGCCTTATCTGCCCCTTCCCAGGGTCTCCGGCCTGCCCCCTAGTTCCCTACTGTATCCTAAAGGGCCATTTGTTTCTCCTAAAAAGCAATGGTCACCCCTACCTCCCAGTTTCTGTTCTTTTCCTAGGTGGTGCCATCTCCCGGGGTCATCCCTGGCGTGTGATTGCCCTTCTCCCGATTCCCCGAACTTGGGGGTTCATCTCCTGCCTGGGCCACTGGAGTGGCTGGTGTGCTTGCACACGTATTCTTGATTTATCCCCATCTGTCCCCTGCAGAGTGCAACCAAAGAATTCCATCCAATGAGCACCCCATACGGTTCTATCCAGACATTGAATTATAATGTTGTACACCTGATATTTATATGTTATTAACCAATGTTACCTCAATGCATTTCGGTGTGTGTTTTTTTTCAACTATTTCCCCCCAAATGCCATGGGGCCCCCCATGTTGCCTTGCTGCTCACTAGTCTCCTGCTTCGTGCATTGCATTTGCATGCCAGTTCCCCCAGCCACCCCTCCACCTCCCTGGTTTCCTAATACTCAGGTCCCCCGGAGTCCCCACCCTTGCTCCGTCGCTCCTTTGTGCCTTTGGCCAAGCTGGGTGCCCCCACGCGTGGATTGTCTCTTAAGCCAGTCCTGGCCTGGCTCTCCTTTCTTAATCCCAGCTCAGCTCAGGCTCTCTCTGGCCCAGAACCTTCTCAAGAACTCGAGCCCTGGGCCATGAGGGGGACGGGGGTCACCTCTGTGATTCTGTCACAACCAGAGAAGAGTGATCCGTTCGTTACATAGCAGCGACTCAAGCACCAAGCTCTGGCCCAAAGTCAGCCCCTCTTAGGAGAGCCACTTTGCATGTGCAGCTCTTAAAGGGACAACGCCCGGCCGACGTGGGCGTGTCAGGCAGTGCACCAACAGCTGACACTGTCACAGAAGGAACCAGTAGAAATCTGGATGGAACTCAGGTCTGAAAGCCTCACGGGCCGAGGGAAGGCATCTGGAGAAGCTCCTTGGCCTTATGGACACGAGAGCCTGGATGGGTACCCCAGGGACTGGCCCCAACCGGGAGGAGCAGGGATGCTCTTCATCCCAACCCACATGCAGTCCCAACATCCGCTGCAGGCCAGGCCAGCCAAGGGCCCCGTTTCCTGCCCTTGGCCACAGTTCGGTCCCAGAGGAATGGAGGACTCTGGGCATTACGGCAAGAAGATCCCCCCCCCCTAAAAGGTACCCAGACCTAACGTGGGGATGAAGAGGAGCAGGGTGCCAGGGTGGCCCCGTGTTTTAAACCACGTCCGCGAAGGGCCTAAAACCACAGGCCGTGAGCCCTCTCTCCACACGAGGGCCTACACCCAGTCGCTGTACTTTTCATACGTCGAAGAGCATTCATGGGCGAAGCACTGAAATGGAAAACACCACTTACAATTTCTGTCCTGATTTTCAGCGTTTTTCTTTTTCAAAAATGTTTTTTATTTTACCTTCAAGGTACTCAGAAAATGGGTAAGACCAGGGCTTCTCTCTATATTTGAAACGCCCTCTCGGTGCTGATAGAGGGTGGATGGTAACACTAAGGAATGCACCGTATCAAAGGCAAGGGTGACTTCTCCAGCCCCCACCCCACCCTAGCAGCCCAGCCCAGACCAGCCTCGTACTTGGAAGTCATAGGAACAACAAACAGAAAACAATAGACAGAGGCTGGGTCCCCCATGGTGGAGGTAGAGACATCAGGTCTCCCCTCCCTGTCCCCATGAGAAGGGAAAGGATGACTAAATCCAGCCCATACATTTACACAGCCTGCCCCATCTCTGGGAACTGCGTACACTGGCCATTTGCCTGGAAAGACCCTAAGACGGGTGAGAGGGGTGGCACGAGGAAGCTGACATCCCAGTCACAGACACCAAGCTGTCAGCTAAGTCAGGAAGAACCCCTGGAGAATGATCAGGTAGGGACAAGAAGACCTCGTGCGTAGCCATGACTGGCCTAGAACCCGTGCTGGGAATGAAGTCACTAAACTGATTCATCCCATGTTCACTGGGCATTGCCAGTGTGCGAGCTGCCAGATCTCCAAACACAAGAATGGACAAGTCTCTGGAGGAGCCTGAGAGTCCAACCGGCTACAGAACCAGCGTCCCAACTGCTGAGAATGTTAGTCAGGGAACATTCTGGTGGCAGTTGAAGGCAACGGTCAAGGGAAGGCCCTGGACTGCAGAATCTGCTGTCCTGGGAAGGGGGCCCAGAAGGGGACAGGCCGGTTGGGGGCCTGCAGGGCAAGCTAGCTGGAGGGAGGAAGAGGATTAGCAGAGAGCATGCTGGCAGGGTAGCAGGGCAGGGTCCAGGCAGAGGGGGGCTGGGGATGTTGTCAGATGGCAGAAAGGCAGATTGTGCCAACCTTGGTCTGTCTGTTTGGAGGTCTGAGCAAACGGACTATTTTTTAGCCCAAAAGTCAGGAGTGATGGCTGGGCTGTGGAATAAGGTAAAGCTTACGCCACACACGCAACTATTTTATAGGAATGAATCTATGGCAAGTTGGAGCGGGGAGACCCAGGAAAGGAGTCTGAGTGAGCAGGCATTTTGCCGCGTGCCCCTCAGATCGGAGACATGCTGGTGTCTCGCCAAACACACAAAGGGCTGCCGAACCTACTCGGTCCAAGGCTTCCTTATTGTCTCAGGAATCATTTGCAGTGACCCTGAGCCTGGTAGCCCCATTAACAGGCAGCCGGGTGCACACAACTTTGGAGCATGGTGCCTAGCAGAGGTCACTGTGTCCACTTTGAACATTTTAAAATCCCCTGTGGGGTTCTTGTGCGTTTGCTGAAGTGCCCTAGGGCAGCTTGGGGCAGAATCTGGGGACCACAGACTCAAATCAGATACACCATTGATTAGGACTCCAGGCTGAATCCTTCAGTACAGGGTACCCCCAGTGAGAGAGGGCAGGCATGCTTGTCTCATATTTTTTTAAAACTTAATTCTAAAAAGAGCAAAGGGGTGTATTACCACCAAACCAGCATTGCAAGCAATGCTGAAGGGTCTGTTGGAAGAAGAAGAAGAAGAAATAGAGAGGATCATGGGCATAAAGAATAAAAATGGCAATACATAAGCACCTTATCAATAACAACTTTAAATGTGAGTCAATTAAATGCTCTAATCAAAATACATAGGGGCAGCTGCATGGATAAGAAAACATGACCCACATATATGCTGTCTATAAGAGACCCGTCTCAGAACAAAAGACTCAACAGAGGATAAAAGTGAAGGGATGGGGAAAAAAATATTCCATGCAAATAAGAATGGAAAAAAAAACACCCTGTGGTAGCAATACCCATATCTAACAAAAAAGACTTCTAAATGAAGGCCATAATAAGAGAAAAAGAAGGTCACTACATAATATTCAAGGGATGGCTCCAACAAGAGGATATAACCCTGACATATACGCACCCAATATAGGAGCACCTAAATATGCAAGACCTCCTGGAGGACTTTAAGGGGGATCGATCACAATACAGTCATAGGAGGGGACCTTTAACATCCCGCTGACTTCACTGGGACAGATCTTCCAGACCATAAAATCAACAAGAAAGCAGTGACCCTAGACGGCACGCTGGATCAGATGGATTTAATTGCTATTTACAGAACGTTTCATCCCAAAGCTGCAGAGTATACATTTTTCTCAAGCACGCGTGGAACAATCTCAAAGACAGACCACATGTTAGGACACCAAATAAGTCTTCACCAGTTCAAGAAGACTGAAATATCAAGCGTCGTCTTGGGTCACAACGGCATGAAACTAGAAATCAACTACAATTTAAAAAAAAAAAGGAAGAAAGAGCCACTGTGTTGCCATGACTATGCCACTGAGCTGTATTTCTCCAGCCACGTGATAACTAGCCTTCTTGAAAATTCCTGCCTGTGAGGAATAGTTCCGCAGGCTCCAGGCCACATGGTGAAACCTGAAGCTCCCAAGGGTCTCAAAAAGTTTTTCCCATGAACACAGATGTTTAAGCTACAAAATGCATCCAGTTTGAAAGCAATGATAGCAGCGAAATTCCATTTCAAGAGTGGCGTTCTCGGTCTCATCCTAGTTGTCACTGCCCTTATTCTTTTTTTTTTAATTTTGTTTTATTGCTTCAAGTATTACAAAGAGTGTTAGATAAGTCTCCATTTTTTTCCCTTGACGGGATTCCCCCCATCTTCCCCTCCCGCCCCCCCCCCCAAGTGTCTTGTGTCCATTGATTATGCTGATATGCATGCATACAAGTCCTTCAGTTGATCTCTTACCGCCCTCCCCCACCTACACTCCTCCCCAGCCTTCCCGCTGTAGTTTGATCGTCTCTTCATTTATTCTTTTTTTTTAATTTATCTTTATTGTTCAGATTATTACAGTTGTTCCTCTTTTTCCCCCCATAGATCCCCTCCTCCCATTTCCCACCCCACCCTCTGTCCCCACCCCACCCTGCTGTCCTCATCCATAGGTGTACATTGTCCAGTCTCTTCCCGCACCCCCAACACCCTTTACCCCCGAAAATTGTCAGTCCGCTCCCTTTCTATGCCTCTGATTCTATTCTATTCACCAGTTTATTCTGTTCATCAGATTTTTTATTCACTTGGTTTTTAGATTCATTTGTTGATAGATATGTCTTTGTTGAACGACAAATGTTCATTTATTCTTTATGCCTCTGTTCCCATGCTATACTCAGCGCAACTGGGGCCTTCTAGGTGGCACAGTTCTGGCCGACCTCCTGCTCTTATCCCTCCGTGAGCACCAACCTGGCCGACATGGGGTGCTTAGAAGTGCCCCCGGGGGAGGAACACTCGGGGGAAGTGGCTGCTACTGAAGAGCCCCTGTTGGTTCAGGGTGTCAGTAGGAACGGGGGTGATAAACATGACAATAACACAGTAAATACCATGCAGATCTCTGCTCTCCCATAGGAGCTCAGGAATGCATTTGGGGGCTATTCCCAAACAGGAGTAACCGGAAGTTACAATTGGTTGGGTACTGGGCCTGAGGAGGAGCCTAGGGGGGACCCAACACCTGAATCCACACCTTCTCTTTGCCCAGTTTAATTTTTCTGCCCAATTCACGGGGTATTAAAAGCCAGGGAGGATGGGTAGCCCTGGAAAGGAGAGGGAAAGGGAGGAGGGAGACACATGAGGGATAGGAAGGGTCTCTTATCGATGGGGAAATAAAAGGGGGTTTTGGAAGAAGCAGAGAGCAAGTCTTTTCTTGTTGCAGAAGACCAAAGAAAACCAAGCAACACTTGAAAAGAAAAGGACGGACGCGCGCTATTTTGGCTGGACGCAGGGAACAGTTTTCCAAATCTGAGTGGAGAAACATGCAGGGGGTTTCTCTTTATGTCTCCCTGTGGTCTTTGTCCCGCAAATATGGATTATGCTTCCGGTCCTTTTCGCGGGCCTTGCGAGAAGGCCCCCAGGTGCTGGGGGGTCTCCAGGCCATATATGATGACCTGCTTTGGCACTAGTGTTAACAGCCCTCCCTCTGGGACAGGGCACTGTTCATAGTTTTACAGCCTCTGTAACAGGTTCTGCAAGACCAGTACCTGGGAAGGAGGTAGTGACTTAATTATAGGTTATCAAGAAATTACACTGATCTTGCTGGCATGGATTCCAATTGTTAGCCCCCCCCTCCCCCAAAAAAATATCAGAGTTACCTTGGAATTAAGGCCTCTTTAGCCTTCTCAATCTAAGCTTCAAAAGCAGGCGCGTCTGCTAAACACTGCAGTCCCAATCGACACTTTCGAATTACTTCCTTCTTTGTTTACACAGCAATCACCAAGCACAAGTAATTCTGCAATCTCGGGTGAGATTTACTTTAAGTAAATGAAGCACGCAGGATAGTATATTCAAGGAAGTATTCTAGATGAAACCGGATCTTTTTTTTTTTTCCCCCACAGCAAAATGGGCCAGCCATCCTCTGTGTAGCCTTCCCACAACCCTAATTCAGAAATTCAGAACGCCTCGCCCAGAGCATGCTCCCAGTCCAATGCACACGGGAGCAGCGTGTGTATGTGTGTGTGTGTGCACACACACACACGCCTCTCACAATTCTGGAAGCTGCTCCCCCATCCTCAGTAATTTGTGAAGCATTCCTGTAACGAATGATCAAAATCTTTCCCTCTTGTTCTCCGACGCAGCTTGCCACTAGCAGAGGTGCTTGCTCTAAGGATTCTGGCAGGGACTGCCCCCTCCCAAGCCCCTTGCTCTTTCTCGAATGGCCTCCCAACATGGCCCTGTGGCTCTGATCCGCCAGGAAGGTCCCCGTCCCTGGCACCCACACTCTTCCAGATGATCTTGGATTTTACGCTTTTACCGAAGACAGATGCTTATCCCTGCCCACCCCCTAGGCTCACTTGGCAGCTCCCACGTCCCAGGAGGCCGCTGACGACTTCCGGACAGATTCCTCTTTTCCCGTTCTGCCTCACTAGGCCTGCCGAGCTCTGCCGCGCCCTCTTATTCCAGTCTGCATGTCTCAGAAGCTAATGTGAGCCCCGGTCCACGCGATGGGAAGCCACAGCATTCAGACGGCTAGAGAGGCACCTAGAGTCCTCCAGGATGTTTATTGTCACAGCCCTGCCCGTTCCAGGGGCCCTGGCACGTCCTCACAAAGGACAGGCAGGGCCCAATGGGGAGACGGTCACCAGACCACGGGGTTCAAGAGGTCAAACAAGGCCTGGAACCTCTGGCTTGGTCTCTCTCTGCGATACTCCAGGGCCAGCGACGGTCAGCAATGATGCCCTAGTCGAGGCCACTGTTTTCCTATCATTGTAGTAGGGTTTTTTGGACCTTACACCGCAGTAAGAAATATAACAAAATTTTTATTTATATTAGATATAATATAGGTATAGGTAAAGGTATAAGGTATAGGTATGGAGAGATGGAGATGGGCATAAAATTGAAAAAAAACAACAAAAAAACTCCCTTTCTGCTAGTGACCCACTGAAGCTTTTGTTTTTAACCTAAAACCACTGAACTGATTTCACACCACACTAATGGTTTGCTGCTATGTGGGATTAGTAATGTGTCTTCCTTGGCCCTGCACCCCAGCCTGCGACTCCGAGGAGAGTTGAAAAGGGAGCTGATCCGAGAGGTCCCTCACCACCCAGCACATCCCCCCCCACCCCCCGGGGCGGCTGTAAGGAGTCTGGGGGCTCCCAGCAGAGTCTCACAGAGGCCATGCTGGGCGTGGGCAGGGCTGGCCCGCATCCCTCTCCTTGGCTGTCTTCTTGAACTTTCCTACCCTCGTCTCTCTTTCTAGCACTTACAAGATTATGGGGTGCTGGGCAGACCCGGTTACGGGGAATGGGCAGGGAGAAGCGGGCACGTGGTGAAGGAAGGAAAGGTCAGAGGCTTGCCCAGGGTGGGCGGGGGCAGGTGGTGCCCCCATCCCCAAGATAAGAGCACCGCAGCCAACGTAGGCTCAGCCTTTGCCCACCCGTCCCCCTGCTGGGCAGAACGCACTATCTTTCGGATCTCAGCTCCTTTTTTCCCACCCCCGCCCCGAAAACCTTTTTCACAATAGAGACCGTCCCTGACCCTAAAAAATCCAGCGGAGGGCGGATAGTCACACCTCGAATGGCTGGGCCTCGGGGACAGCTGGGATGTCTGGTTCCAACCTAAAGAGCGAGAGCCCCTGGGAATCACTTGAGGGAGTCTTCATTTTGACAGAAGTTCGTCCCCTGGATGGGCAGGGCGGGCGCAAGCCCAAAGCCCCCCACCCTCCTTCACGTTCTTTTCACCATTCTGCTCTGGAGGGTGACGCTCGCTCTGCATCGGCTGGAGATGTTCGCCCTTTACTCTGCTGCTATTTGTCGTGTTCACGACACTACTTCCGGCCCCACCAGCTTCTCCGCTGACCCACACGCAGCCAGGCTAGTCTGGGAAGCCTTGGGTGGCTGCAGTGAATGCTCGGCGCGGCCATTTCTGCTCCGGCCACTCGGGGGTTGTGGCCACGCTGGCTGGCACTCCCCGTTGATGGGCACGGAGAGTGTCCCCTTTTCCCTCGGGGTCACCAAGAGCCTCCCCTCCAGGCTCTTCTGTCCTCTCTCCGTTTCTCCCTGCTCATTTCATCTCAGCCCAGGTGTCTTCCAGTCCAAACTGGACCAACGGATGCGTCTCTTCCACTGAACGCTGCAAGTCCCTCGGACCAGGGACTTCTGTGACCCATAAGTCCCTGGGCGAGAAGTTACCTAAGTCTTCAGGCCTCTTTGTTCAAGGATAAGCCTTTCAGAGATCCATAAAACCCAATCCGTGCTCTGGAGGAATTTACAGTGTCTTTGAAGAGAAAGATGGACAAATATAAGCAACCCATTCAAGGTAGCAGGAAGGAACATACGTTCCCTAATGAGTACCTTGTAACCTCGGGGGGTGGGATGGGGGGGGGTGTGTAAGCTGGAATCTGAGTGAAATTGGAGGCTCTCCGCGAGGAGAGGAGACGGAGGCGTGTGGAAAGGGAAAAGGAACAATTGAGGAACCATTTGAGCAAGAACGCAGGATGAAGAATAAGAGACGGAGCGAGAGGGGTCAGCGCAGGGCTACGGAGGGAGTCCGCCTGGTGGCCCACAGCAAGTTAGAGAGTTCGGACTTTAACTTGTAAACAATGGGAAGCTGCTGAAGGTCTTGGGAGCCGGGAAGAAACGGGGTGCCAAGGGGTATCGGGAGAATCACCACTGGTGCATGGAAGGAACTGGAAGGTTGGGGGGTGGGGTCTAAGACTGGGGGATAAGTGGGAAACCTGTACAGAAGTTCTGGTGACTAGCAGGATCTGGACTTTTTTTTTTTTTTTTTTTTTTTTGGAGACTGTGGCTTCGCCTTTGA